>JAVJIF010021595.1:0-25836 GCA_038442645.1 Agave tequilana
TTGCCCTTCAGCGGGCAGCCGAGACTCGTGCACGTTGGCTGCCCCACCAGTGTGGTAGCTAAGGATGAGTGCTCTTCCCCAACTTATTTAAGAAACATTGTTGGGGTTTGGGGGATGGAGATCGGCAGAATTCATGTCCCACAGTGGTTATCTTCTTGCCTTTGGAGATGATAGTTGAAGCAGCGGTCTGCGAGGAGGCCTTCTTTGGAGGGCCCATCGCCGTTGGTGAGGCTAATTGAGGGTTTTTTTCCTTCTCTTTTTAGGGAGTGTTTGGCATGGGGAGACCTTTGAGGATTTACTTAAAGAGTCCTCAATGAAAGCACCAATATGGTGGGAATTATCCACCATGGACAATTGGACGCTCCGACCATATCTGCAAAAAAACATGAAAGAAAAAGCGCCTTTCAGGTCAGAAGCAATGGTGTGGTACCGACCAAAAAAACCCTCGAGCATGAGAATAAGCATTCTCATTAGAAAGAAAAGAAAGCAAAAGAATACTTGTGTGTGGTATTTTTGGTGATCATCAGAAGTGATCCCTCTCTCGATAGAGAAGGAAGTGTATATATACCTACCTGGGTTGTTGTTGAGGATGAAGATAACAAAGATTCTCATAACTGCACAACCTCTGAAATCATAACCGTGTTGGTTGACTTAGATAGACATGCAAGAAATTTGTTGTTATCTATAACTGCTTCACCTAGGTTGTGAGATCGACGTGCATAGGGATCCATCGCTATCCGCAACCACTTGAACTGCGTATCCGCAGATCTTATAACTGTTTTGATCGCGCAGAAGTGTTTGGATTGATATGTAGAATAGTCCATCCTTATCCATAATGCCTGCTTCGTCGTATGGTTGTCACAACTGTCTGAGGCCGTGCAACACCTACAGCATGGGGAAGATTAGGGTGAGCAACCAATTCCACGATTTGTAAAGACCACCTTTTTCATCCACTATCGGAGTATGAGTGGAATTCTTCAGAGAGGGTATTTGTTTCAGATGCTGAAGCCTCCAAATGGTTTGAACAGCTCACTGGGCTGAGGATCTGGATGGGTGATTCCGGATCAATGTAGCCTCGGAGCGGGACCCGAGGCTTTCTTCTTAGGTCCCTGTTGGACTTGCTGGCATGTTGACAGAATAGTTGTTGGCCGCTTGGGGCACCTCTGAGGCAGCATGACACATGTCGTGATCTGGACAGGGGTTGAAAACTGACCACTACTTCTCTCTTTTATTTGTTCTCAAAAAATTCAAAAAGGAAAGCTTTCACCTAGCATGAGATCTCCTTCTAACACCCTCTCGATTCTAGAAAACAGTTGCTTTGATGAGCTATCTAACAAGGATATGACCTAGACTGCTACACCTTGGTCCCTGTCAATTGTCATAGCAAAATCAAACACAATTTTCATCAAGTGAAAGGTTTGGAGTTAAACATTTGAATATGTTTGAGGTTTGATTGGGTCCTCTCAATCTTCTAAGATCTACACGACTCAACTTTTACCTACTGGCTTTGTTAAATTAATAGTGTGAGGATGAGATATTTGAGTTAGCTTTGTTGAGGTCTGTAGTTTTTTGTTTTTTTAGCGTTCAACGCTGTATGATATACACCTTTTAAGTTCTAACTAAACAATAAGTGAAATATAACAATTGTAGAGTTACAATGAAAAAATTAAAAAATAAAGAAGCTGTATAAGTCAGAGTGGAGAAGAATTATATTGGTTTTCACTAGAGTCGATTTTGGATTCTTGCTAGTCATTGCTAATAATTGGTCAACTTCATTAGCTTCCAACTTGAATTTGACTCAAACCTCGAACTTGTGTACCTAAACTCGGGCAGAAGTCAGGTTTCAAGTATAACTCAATAGCTATACTCGAAGTCTCTTCGTTCAAACTTGGATGAACTATCCGATAAAACCTAAATAAATCCTTTGACCATTACGAGTTGATCGAGGTTATCCTATATTTGTGTGTGCCTACAACCCTGCTTCTAGAAAAGGACTTAGAATAGAAAAAAGAGATTTCTCTTATGTAAACTCTCCTCTAATCAGGATATGCTCCTTGATTTTCAAGTGCTTGTACACATACTCTCCTTTAGGCTTGTTTGGTTACAAGAGTTGAGAATAGAATTAGGAGTTTTTAGAGAGAGAAAAAGGGAAGAGTTGGAGGTTAGAGATTATTAACTTTTACATCAATTTGAGATTTGTGTAAGGGTGTGTTTTGTACGCGGAATGCAATATTCTTGCCTCTTAGAAATTGAATTCCTAAGTATTAAATTCCTAGGAATATTGCATTACCACGTTTTGGTACAATTAAGATATTACAATTAATAAACTTTTCTTGTGTTGGGGTGCATTAAAAATATTTCCAAGAATATGATAAAATGACAAAACTGAATATATTTTCCCAACTAATCTTGCAGCGAGAGGACAATGACATTAAGTGAAGTGGTGGAAGTGGCGACGTTGGTCGACAATGGGTAATGGTGATGGCTGGTGATGGCAACGGTGGCAGTGATGGGCGGTGGCGATAATCGCTGATAGCGGTTGGCAATTAGGATCGAGGTGGTAGTGATCGGCGATCGATAATGACAGTCGGTGGCGGTGGCAATGATTGGGTGGCGGTGGTCAGCGATCGGAAGCGGGTGTCGACAATTTGGGGGTGGTGGTGTTAGTGGTAATGGCAATGGTTGGAGATCGATCGGTGATGGCGGTTGACAGTGATGGAGGTTGTTGATCAACAAGTCACCATTTGCGATGGTGGTGGCAGTCAATGTTTGGTGGTCATGGTCGATGGCGTGCTGGCAATGATTGCCATGTTGGTATAAGACAAGGAATGAATGAAGACGAGAAGAATAAGTAGGGTTATTTTGAGAAATAATTTTTTTTTTTTATGATTTTCCCTAAATTGAAATATAAAATACCCCCTTCCACGGTGGGAATTATATTCCCACGAAATGAGGGAATTTGATTCCCGTAGGGATCCGATATTTCCCGGGATGCTGAGTAAGCTTACGCCATATATGATAATTTGGTATGGGAATCTAGAATTCCCGAGCAAATTCAGGAACAAAAAAAGCATATCCCCTCTCCCCCCCGCCACCCCACCCACCCAACCCCCCCCCCCCCCCCCCCCCCCCCCCCACCCCCACAAAAAAAAAAAAAAAAAAAAAAAAAAAAAAAATTCCAAGTTTGCCTCTGGCAAGACCCATCATAATTACGCTATAACACTCTTGTAATTTTGAGTGTTAGGAAGAGTTAGGCTTCTGATTCTTACTAACTCTTGTTGTGAGATAAGACCATACCTTAAGTCCCACACTATTGTCTGTGGTGGGTCTACGCAGCACAATTATTATCCTTCCTAGCTCCCCAACGCCATAAAGATTGCAACTCAAAAAGACATCGTTATTGCTAGGCTTGCATCCGGTTTCTAGGTGCAAAGTCGGGTTCGGGTCGGATCCGACCCACAAGCCACTCTTGAAATATCAGTCCAGCGAAAGTGAGAGTGAAAAGTGAAAGTGGATGGACTGCGGTGAAAAATAAAAGACCCGGAGACCAAGCGGGGGATATCCTTCTCTTCAAAAAAAAGCAGTGATTCCTCGCAATGGGGGCCAGACCTCCCAGCGATAAGCCCCTTTTCTTCAATCTCAAAAAAAACGGAAAGAAAACAAGGAATAACAAACCAACCAACAGAAACTCCACTCTCCCTCTCGCTCTCTCTGGTGCTTGGATCTTCAATTCCAATGGGAATCCTCCGAAGGCTTGGCGCCATTCTCGGATTCCTAAAGGACGAGCCCCACGGGGGCGGCGGCGATGAGGAGGACGACGATCGGCCGGCCGAGGCCCCGCCGCGTCGCACCGCCCGAGGCTTCAGAGTCCAGGTCCCCGTGTCCGTCGCTGCCGACGATAAGCCCAGCGTCGAGCCCATCCTCGTCCCCTGCAATCTCGGCGAAGGCGGAGTCCAGGTATTTGGCTTGTCCTCAGTTCTTTGAGATTGGGAATGTCTATTGTTGTTGGCTTATTTCTGTGTTCAGATTTCATGGGGCTATGGCTAATTTAGGAAACCCCTGACACTTAAGCATTTGCCCAATTGCAGTTACTTGGTTCACTCGTTGAATTTATAGATGAATACATGATTGATTGCCTGGTTAGGGTTAGTAGAGAACAATGTCAAAGTTGTCCAATGCGTTGAATGTGAAATTGGGTGCCTTTTATAATGTGCAAACAGTTAAGTATCTATCTATGTATTCAATGAGTAATCCATTTAATCAACTGATTCGAGGTTCTACAGAATAAGTTTAGACCTCTTACTCAGAGCATTGTATACTTGACAGCTTGCATGTATTTCTCTGGCATGACAACTAATAGTGATGTTATAATATTGAAGTGTCAATGGATCCAGAAAACATCTCTATACGTCTTTCTAGTGTTCAAGCATCTGAATGTGGCACATAGAAGAAAGGAAACTAAAATTTTAGGTGTCGGAAAACACTAGGAGTATGCAATGTCGAGTTTTGTTGATGGTTCCTGTGTAAATCATGAGTGCGTCAAGCAATCTTTTGCTTCTACCTGATCGCCTGCTCTCCTCTTTGTTCTGTCCATTAATATGTCCTTTTATACTGTATAACTAGTAGAAATAGACTTCGTGTGTTGCTTTTAAAGTATGGATCAATTAGAAATCAAACTGAGGCCAATCACTATCTATCACGACTCAACTGACCTAAAACAAGACATAGATCAATTATTAACTTCTCAGCTAATCTTTTATGCTTGATATCGTTTTCTTTGTAATATAAAGTGGAATTTATAAGACTGAATACTTAATATCAAGTGAATACCCAAATACTACTTATGATACAACATTCGGGTTGTAAAACAGTAATTGCAAGGTTGAAGATTGAACATTAAAGATATGGTTAATTAGGTTTTAACGGTGTCAAAATTTCAAACCTTAACAAAGAACTCATATTCTGTTGGAAATTACACAAATAGAGCTTGGACACGTGATCTCAACTTTAAGTGAACTCAGTTTGAATAATTGAAAATAGTTTTAAGATTGAGCTTGAACACAATAAACGTAAAGTCTCGATCAAGCTTGGTGCTTATGCTCATGCATTCCATGTTGAAACGGACTTTGAGGTCAGAAGGTGTGATATCTTTTTACTTGCATAGGTAGGCTCCATAGTTGAAGCAGTTAAACTATATATATATATATATATATATATATATAATATATATATATATATTATATATATATATATATTCCATTAAGTTTTTAGTAGAATAGTTAACACTTCTGTAGCCATTGATATGCTTTGAGATTTATGCACATTAAATAAGGCATTTAGAGAAAACCACTTGCTTTTTGTAAGGTGGTGTTAGTTTATAGGACAAAAGCCATCGTGTAACTTCTCTTTCCACTTTTATCAAATATATTATATTTTATAGAGAGGGAGAGGCGGAAAATTCTTCTTCCCCTTCTCTCTTGCTTTCCCTTTTAAGTTTTTGTTTTCTCTTTCATCAAACCCAATAAGAAAACCCATTAGATCATTTCCCTATCTTTCATTTGCCTAGGCTTTGGAAGATTCTAACCATATGTTGAGAGGAAGATGAGTAGAAATTAGAGAGATGCTAAATTCTCTTTGCTCAAAAGTCAAAATTATGAAGTTTTTTTTTCCTCTGAATTTGGTTTTCTTTCTAACTATGTTTTTGATGTTCTTGCTAAGCTATGTCCTAAGACCATTGTAGACTAGTACTTTAAATAGATATTGGTTGTGTTTTGACTATGAGTGCAAGCCTAATTAGCTCCGCCAAAGCTGAACTCTATGGTGAAAAGTCCACCACACCAACTTGATCGACGGACTCGGTTAGCTGATCAAAGAACTTAAATCATACCTTGATGCTAAAATGCTAAGTTAAACTTGAAGCAAAGGGTAATTTTAAGATAAGACCTGCTAATGTGGTCAGAATTCTGTTCCTTGTGACCGAACCCATTATCTTCTCCCAAATCCAAAGCTTAGCTAACTGACCACTGGAGCTTCCGCCTCCTATCAGTAACGACACTGCCCCACTTGCTTCTCTCTCTCTCTCTCACCCCCCCCCCCCCCCCGCGCATGGGATGATTGAGGTCCTCTATACCTCTTTCATTATTGTTCATAGGTGATGATGGAATTATGAAACAGATTGAATTAAGCTGATTCATTGTTTGATCCAATAATCATAACAATAACAGGGTTGATTGAAATGGCAAAAGAAATAGAATTTCTTGTTGACATTCACAGAGGAAGGAGAATTTAAAGGGGCAAAATAAATCAACAGAAAGAATTAAGAGAGTTTATTTGTTGGCATTCCAGGAAAAAATCCTCTCTTTCAGTCTAATTTCATCCTTGTCCCTGTCGTCACCTTAAAATCCTCTCTCTGGCGGTTGCCAATGACACCCTCGTTGTCATCATCATCACCCTTTTCTACTTTTGACTTCTCAACTTCTCCCTTCGCTACATCGAAACAATGTGCAAATTTCCAACGGCAAAATCCACGCGACAATCGGAGGAAAAGCTGGCCGTGATGATGGTCGCAAAGCTCGTTTCACGTATCAACCAACTGCCAATAATGTGAAGCTCACGAACCGGCAAGCTCGGACGGAGCAACAACGTCCTCTTACTGTTGAAGGAGGAGAAAGACTTTTGTTTATTTATTATACTAGAATTGCCCTTCAGTCTCAAATTTTGGTCTACAAGGAATTTCTTATCAAAACACCTTACAAGCAAGTGGTTTTCTCTGAAGTCCTTAATGTGCAAAAATCTCAAAACATATCAATGGCTACAAAAGCGTTAACTATTCTACTAAAAACTTAATGGAAAGTTTGTACTCCAACTCTATACACACTTAGAGAGACTTGGGTCCTTTTGGAAGGATATGGGATGAAACCTTCCCATTTAAATTCAATGTTAGGTCACTTAAATTGAACATCCACTCCATTGGAGTTGATCTACATTGTTAAGAGTGATTATAAATAAAAATTCAAGTTTTTTGAGTACTTATTGCTTATTCATCAAGTAGGCGCAAAATGAATGATCGAAACAATAAGTTGGTTAGTTTAATGGTGTAGAATATTTAAAACCTAACAAAAGTTAGTGTGTGAGTTTTTGAAATGTTTAAATCATGATCAAATGGTCGGATCGAGAATTTGTATGTGTAAAGTCATAGATCTAAGTAATATGCTACTTTCGGCCATTCATTTTGTGCCTACTTGACATGGACAAGAAAACTATAAAGCACTTGATTTTTGATTTTTAGTTACTTTAAATAATATAGATTAACTTTAATGGAGTGGATATTATATTCGAATGCCACAATATTGAATTTGAGTGGGAAGGATTCGTGTTCAAATCATTCTGGAAGTAGCAAAGTCTGTCTCTCTCTCTCTATATATATGATATGTACCTCAAATGCCATCTAAGAATGACACAAAACTCTAATCTCTCTATCATTTCTAAATACTGGAATAGTGATTTCTCACATTATCTCAATTATGAATGAACATACTAGGCATATAGCAGACATGGTCTATTTTGCATTTGCTTGCAGTTATATCATTTGCTTAGATAACAAGCATATAATTTCTCATGTGGAAATGTGGAGAGTAATTTTAGAATCTAAAGGATTCAATATCGGTCGATGCTAACTGAATATGTGAAATATAACTTAAGCAAACTATAAGAAGTTATGAAAGTGTAATTCACATTGATGGCCTAAACTTTTACTACATGTAATAGTAATAATTTTTTTGTTAGGATCAATTATTTATCATGCAAGGAGATTGAGGAGGTTATTATTCATAAATGTAAGACAGAAGGTTTTTAAAATGAATGAGTACCATGTAACATAGGCACCATACATTAGTAGTTCTATATGAAAGATTTCAACTGTCCGTGCTTTATGTGTCATCAAGCAATTAAGAATAATATGTCACAAAAATTGCAAGTAACCGAATGAAAATGTTGAGGTAAATGAGAAGTAATATGGTTGAAGATAAGATAGTGCTTTAGATAACTTTGATGTGTAGTCAAGATTGATGAGTGGAAAAGCTATGAATAGTATAATCATCAAAAAGTTAGGACCAGGGCACAAGCCTCAATGCAGGAAGTATACGACTTAGAAATTTTGCTTTGCTTTTTACATTTCAAATCTTTTTTATTTTAAATTAGTGGAGAACTATCCACACAACTTCCTTCAGTATTTACCAAAAGCCGTGCGTTCCAGGTTGAAGACCTACCTATAAATATACCTCATTAAGAGGAAATCTGTGGAGCAAAGCCTTCCATGCTCTAACTCTCTTATCTAAATAAAGGAAAATAGCTACTCATAATCTACAAATTATAAAAATTAGCTACATATGTTAATAAAACAGTGTTAAATTAAAGAATAATTTTAAACGCAGTTGGAGGAAGTAGGATACAGGTATTATAGCTGTAAGAGGCATCAACTTTATTTAAGGCCTATGGGTTACGAAGTGATAAGATCCACATGCAGGTTCCAGTTGATGTGAACAACTGTGATGTGAACAACGGGTACTGTTGATCCAACAAATTGATAAAAGGATAAACTAGTGCTTCAATGCCAATGGATCACACTTAAAGCTGCTGTTTCAAATTCACATAATTCAATTGACAATTTTTGTTGATGTTATGCAGGCCTTACTTTTTTGTTATTTCTTACTAGTTTTTGCACTGCTGAATAATTAGCCTGCTAGGTTAATGTTACATTGATAATAGGGTGGAATTCTCTTGGCAGCAAGTCTAAGGGAAGTATTGAAACAAAATAGACAGTTTCTTAGACAATACATGGCAAGGAACAAGACTCACTTCAGAAATGAAATGAATTGATGAAAGCATTTATTCATTTATTGTGAATTGATGATTTCATATTATAAAAAGATAGTAAGAGACACTGGGTAACTATCTCCAGTAAATGAAGAAATTTTGGCATATAGGTATTGGGTGATCATTGCATTTCTGAAAGCTATAAAAGCATAACTTGTAATGTATCAATCATATAATACAGTATAAAGGGTTCAGGTCTATAAAATGATTATGACGGTATATCTATAATGATCATTTTGAGGTTCCAGCATAAGTTATTGAAAACTTATCGGGGATATCAAATCAACTGAGACTGTTACTAATCTGCAACTATCCTAGGGAGAAACATGGGAATGGGCTTGGGGATGGATTGTTGACGAAATTATGAAGAACTTGAGTATCATGAGGAAAAAAATCACTTGAGACTGTTTGGGCTGTTGGAACACATTTGGTCGGCTTAGTGGGAGAATAGGCTGGTTTGGATGCTTGTTGGATTCAATAGAAAGGGATATGAGATATGAGATTAGTCTCATGTCAAATAGGGAAATAACAAAATAGATGGTTAAATAAGTTTGGATCTAAGGCTCCATAAGAGATTTCCCTTCTTGGCTCAATTTGGTTTTTAATCCTAGTAACAATTTCTATTATGTTTAAATTTATCGAGTTGGGCCTTAGCCTAGTTCCTACTAAGTGGCATTAGAGCCCTTGATTTGTTGGGTCTTAGGAAGTGATGCCTCCAGTTCTGAAGACCTAACTAGCACGGTTTGTTCTAAAAAGGAGAGGTACTAATATGTGCAACAGTGCAAGTCCATAAGGTATGATTTGGCTGAAGATGGTGTGGTGGCATTTATTGGCAACTATAACCCCATGATGGACAACATGCAAATACTTGTCACATGCATTAAAATGAAATCCACAAAAGGAGAAAAAAGCCTTAATAATTAAGTGACTTCTTTGTCAAAAATAAGCTATTAGAGTCATTAGTCACCATCTCCTTCTGATATGAGCCAAGATAAGAGTTTGTTGGAAAGTGTATCCTTATCTAGTCAACTCGGTGAGAGGATAGCCCGATTTCAGGCAGCATTTGGATTTGCTAGAAAGGGATATAAGGTGTGGTATTAGTCCTATTCGAGTAGGAAAAAGTAAAAGATTGATGGATAAGTAAGTTTGGATCCAAGACTTTATAGGGGGTTTCTTCTTTTCTATCAAAGTGGGTTCGAAGCCTATTAGCCATTAGTTATGTTTAGATCTCTTGAGTTGGGCTTGGATTGAATTCTTAACATTGTTATCTGCTTATAAACCCAGGAACTGGGAAAACCATGGAAGATCTAAGAGGAAGTGGTGAGAAGGGCTCCTTCAAAGAGCTCAATTTCCAGGATGATAGAGTCATAGCTTGGAAGTGGAGATGTCTTAGCAGGTTCGATTAAAAGAGGAAAGGGAAGAATCACTAATATTTAGCCTGTTCTTGTTGAAATTAGTCACTAATTTTAAGAGATCAAATAATGAAAATTGTGATTAACTTGTCAATCTCACACCATTTCCATCACAATGAAACCCACAATAAGCAACATAAATTTAGTAAACCAGGTAGGCTACGCTTTGCGGATTTTGTTATAATTCAAGAAGCAGGGTTACTTCATAGGTCTTCTTAAGAGTTATGCAATTCTTTGTCTTGTTGAATGACAATTTGACTTCTCTTGCCAGCTTCTTCATCTTGGGAATACAACATCCTATTTGTCTCAGCACTGATTATCAACTTTACATATTCTTTTCATTTTACTACTGATGGCTGCCTTGAGTGACTTTTCTGATGTAGACAACGGAATGAAAACTTGATGTATTTATCATCGTTAGAGAACGCACCAACTCGACATGAATCTAGTAGTTCTAGTAGTATTAGGATTACTATCTTTTATTTCTTAAATTTTGATTTTTAGTAATTGAAATTGTAGTAGGATTTCTGGTTTCCTTTTTATATAAATTTCTCTTTCTTTTAGAATTTTGATTTCTTTTAGGAGTTTATGTAATCGAAATAAAAGTAGGAGTACAATTTTGTAGCCTATATAAAGGCACTATGTATTCACTTTTTTAAGATACAATAATCAATGAAAGTTTTATCTCAATTGAGTTTAATACGGATTTCTCAATCCTCTTCTCTATTAGTGGTGTGATGTCCTATTAGACTCAATTATTAGTGGGATGCTGTAATTGATTTATTTATTTCTTTATTTCTCTCTCTTTATCTCCACGTTAAATTTATTTCTTCTCTCAACTAGTCAACTTAAATTCTTCGTCAACGAACTTCAAAAGCCTCGCCACAACCGCCTTCAATCCTCTCACGCATTTTCTCTCACTGCTGAAGCTCAGAAAAAAATTTCCTGCGCCACAAACAGCCAACAAATCACCTATTTGTGCAAGCAAAATTCTGTCGCAGCGACCTCTCTTCTTCAGACCGTATCTCTCTCATCCGGAGTCCAAATCACACGATTTTTTATGCGTTCGATTTGTAAGAAAAAGAACCACACATTTATAACAATTCAAAAGGCATCAGAGGTACAAATCTAATCCAGAACTACTTATATTACAAGTTTGATATTTTACATCTCTAATTTCTTATTAATATTAATCCCTGTCCGCTATAAAATTATGAGTGTGAAAATTTGCTTATCCAGTAGTCTATAGCTTTCTTTATTGATAATTGAACTGCACCTGCATAACATTAGCATTGAATTAATACTTTAATATTTGAAATCGATGAGCATATTTTAAGGATACATAGCTAATATTAACTGTTTTAAGATTTTCTACTAACGATTGTTCTTGTTGGTGAAATATTTTATTGAGTTATTTTATCTATTGCTATTGCCTCCGTACACGTTTCACATCAACTTGGTATCAGATCACAATTTGGTATGATTTGCATATTAATCACGTTTATTCGCTTTCTTGCATCTAATTAAATTTTATTTAAAATTCAAAAAAATTAGTGTAATTTAGGAACCATTGAAGGGAATTTTTTCCTGAAATTCCGTACGATTGGTATTTAACTAAGAAATGATACTCAACGTGGTTCTATAATTGAGGAACGCCAAGAGCAAAAAACCTTTTACCTGAGTTATGCCGATCTGACCATTGGTCTGATAAGATTAGGGTTTGATTAATGCGACAATCTTAAAAAAATACCAATAAAACAAAATAAAAATTAGTTTAGATTTACATTCATATTAGAACTCATACATTGCACGTCAATTCGTAGTGGTCACTCATATCTATTAGGAGAATCTAGCAAATTCTCCATTACTCTGATTGATTCTCAACAGACAATGACACTTAAATAGCACAACCGACATTGACACTTGATGACCTAAGAGCTAAGCTTGGTGCTCTGGTCTAGGTTCTTAATCAAGAACAGAAACTTCCAGTGCATATAAGTTTGATACCCTACCACCTCCACTCAAGAGTGATGTTAAGGACAAGAATGTCAAAATAGATAATAGAAACAACGATACAAAAAAGATGCCCCACTGTTAAATGCGATAAGTGTCAAGGTTATGGACATATAGTTGACAAATGCACCAAGCTTTTTAGGGTTGTCATTATTAGCGGAGTTCCCGCTGCAACCCTCAGTCAGAGAGCACCATTTCTCCGGTAACCACTACCGTGATAACAGAGGTTAGTGATGTCCCAAATGAGTCTCAAGACAAACCACCACCAATATGTGATACTCAACCCGAAATTGAATCTGATTCTGATGAGTTTATATATCACTCATACATAGACTCTGATGTTGATGAAGACTTAGATGATAACCTCACTGATGATCAAGATTCAAGACAAAGAAGCATTTGGTGATGACATTGTAGAGTCTAGTATCCTGATTTTTTTTCCTGAAGTTACTCCAGTAATTACGAAGATTATCGATGTTCCTAAAGATAGTATTCTGATTCCTCCCGAAGTCACCAATGTGATTACATAGTTTGTTGACGTCTTTCCTAAAGACATACACCCAACTGCATTAGGGACACACCTTTGACTTCCCCATTGTTAGCACTGCCTTGTCATGAATAGGATATAAAAACTGTAGAGTCATTGTGGACAATGGAGGCTGCATCAATGCAATATTCTTTGAGTATTCGAAAATGATGGATTAAAGTCGTTAGCCCAGTCTCACCCGTTTAAGGTACTATACTTTAAGTCCATAACCATAGGTTCAAGTCCATAACCATGGAGTTTCACAACTGTGTCTAGTCTCGATCGATTTTCATCTCTACCTTTGGAGAATCATGTAACACATGTTAATGAAACTGAAATTCTCCGTTGCTTTTCAACTCCTAACCGATTGTCACACTGAAGTCGTCTATAATTTCGCATTATCATCTTTTGCATCACGTGTGCACGTGGAATCACATCACGATTTACATAAGAAAGTCATGGGTAAGATTGCTCAACATAATGCCAACTACGAGATGCGAATTGACATTAGGAAATTATTTAAAACTTTAAATGTTGGAGATGATGTTTTTACATGCTTCTAGTACTGATCCGTTATAAATCTTAAAGAAACTAAATTGTAATGTTTATGTTATAGATTTTGGTATCGGTTCTATTTTCAATATTAAAGATGTAGTGGATTACAAAAGTTTTGATTTTAACTTTTGCAGCTTCATTATTGATGAGCCATCCCATGAGCCTATTGTTGAGAGACCCTTCCTTCCCCAATTCTAAATATTTTACCCAATACGGTGGATACAATTTTAGATGATGAAGTTATGACTCATAAGTATTTGGTTCGATGGAAAAGAAAAGCATTGAATGATGACTCATGAAAAAACCAAAGTACATTACACAGATTAATCCCAACAGGTTGAAGCAAGATGAGATCACTTCTGACTCGACGGAGTCGATCTCTCTCTAACAGGGGGAGAATGGTGCACACAATGGAATGAAAACTTGGTGCATCTATGATCGTTGGAGAAGACACGTCAACTTATCATAGATCTGGTAGTTTTAGTAGAATTAGAATTACTAGCTTCTATTTCTTAATTTTTGGCTTTTAGTAATCAGAATTGTAGTAGAATTTTTGATTACTTTTTCATGTATGTTTCCCTTTCATGTATTTTTCTCTTTCTTTTAAACTTTTAATTTTTTTAGGAGTTTAATTATGTAATTCAAATAGAAGTAGGAGTACAATTTTATAGCCTATATAAAATCCTCATGTATTCACTTTTCAAGATACAATAATCAATGAATCTTTTACTTTCAATTGAGTTTAATCTGAATTTCTCATTCTCTTTTCTATTAGTGGTGTGATGTCCTATTAAACTCAATTATTTGTAAGATGTCGTAATTGAGTTATCTATTTCTCTATTCCTCTCTTTATCTCCACGTTAAATTTCTTCCTTATCTCAACTCAACGCCTTCATCCACAAACTTCAAAAGCCTTGTCACAACCGCCTCCAATCCTCTCACGCATCTCCTCTTACTTCTGAAGCTCAGAAAAACGGCCTCCTACGTCACAAACAACCAACATATCACCTATTTGCGCGAGCAGAATTTTGCCGCGGCGACCGCCCTTGTTCGGCCCGTATCTCTCTCATCCGAGTCCAAATTACACGAAAAGAGCTACATATCCATAACAATTCAGAAGGCATCAAAGTTACAAATCCAATCCAGAACTACTTATATTACAATTCTAATATTTTACTTCCCCAATTTCTTATCAATATTGATCCCTGTTCACTATAAAATTGTGAGTCTGGAATTCTTTATTGATCATTGAACCGTACTTGCATAACATTAGCATTGAATTAATACTTTAATATTTGAAATCGATGAGCATATACATGTTAAAGAAATATAGTTAATATTAATTGTTTTAAGCTTTCCTACCAACGATCGTTCTTATTGGTGAAACATTTTATTGAGTTATTTTATCTATTGCTTCCGCCCTTGTATACGTTTCACATTATTTTCATTCTTATTCCTATAGCTTGGCGGGGGCAATAACAGTTTCTCTTGAGTTGCCCAGTACATCACTCTTCACTGCTTTAACCAATAGTTTCAAGGTTGTTAAATTCTTATGGATCATGGTAAATGTCTGAAATATAGTTACAGATGGGTTTCTGTACAATTTTGCTTTCAACTCCAAGTCTTGAACATAATGACAGACTTCCACAGTTGAACATCTCAAAGCGCTAAAAGCCTAGGTGATGATGTTCTTGTAACAATGCCAGCCATTGGTACATGAAGACTTAAGATCAGCAGCCTATCCACCACTTATGATGCATGCGTAGGTCATTTGCCTGAAGTAATTGTATTATTTATTTTGATAGTTATCAATTGTTGAATAACAATGTTTTAACAAGACTCTTTGCAAAATATTTGCTCTTTTTAGCTAGAATCATGCTTCGCGGAGAATGTTTGTATGATAAAACTCCTTGATGCATGACCTGCGTCAGTTTCCAACCATGTCAACAAACATGGGAAGTTTCTTGCTTGCTAGTCTCTTAGCGCTAGAAGCATGCTCTTTCTGGTTACAATTTGATCATAGATTTTAACCGGCAGGCGGCACATTACATTATAGTATCCCTTGTAATGATGATTCAAATTTCACTTCATTCATTGGCAACAAACTCACCTAGACTCTTTCTCTTCTTCCCTTAAACTATGATGCAACAATATAATCAGGTGGACACATCATTGGGCTTGCACATCCGTCTCACCTGTTCGAACTAACTTAATCTCTATGATTTGTAGATATTAAGGACCATTGCTATGCTAGGTTGTCATACACAATAGTTATCCAAAATCCAGACAGAGACTCAGCTATATATGTATATTTCTGCTAAATATATGTACAAATTTGGTTACTTTTGATATACTAAAAGTCTAATTTTGGTAAAATGATCTATAAAATAATTAGTTTCATACTTATATTGCTTTTAAGTTGAATGACATTACACATTAAGTAAGAGTCAGATGAACGCATGTCATGTCTAATAAACTTTAAAGCGAATAACAGTTGCAATTTGTAAGTGTGGAACATGGATAGACACGTTGTCATGTAGGACATACCGATTTTTGGTTAGTGGAAGTCTCCTGCATAGGTTAATCTAAGTTAAATCTCTTTTAAGTTGGAGGACTGGATGTAGGAAGAATAGAAGAGCCGGTAGATAGAGAGGAGTATCATAAAGATAGAAGGACATGAAAATAAGGAGGAGAAATATTGGGGAGAGAAAATTAGAGAAGAAAAGATGGAGTAAGAGAGATTGAGAGGCTAGATCAGATGAGGAATTTTAGAAGAAGCAAAGAATCTAAAATTGTCCTCAATTGATCATTCATTAAAAGTTTATGTTTTCAGAATATACCATGGCTATTATCAGACTTGGTTTTGACCGAACTCGAACTATACTTGTACTTTACCTATATATTAATTCTTATACATTAGGTCTAAAATTTGGACCGGTGCAAGACTTGGCTCAGTGGAAAACACACAGAGTTGGGTAATGTGAGGTCCCCGGTTCAAGACTGAGTTATGATCTTTTTGTTTAAAAAAACAAGGAAAAAAAAGTTGGACCTATTCTTAAAATTGAGTAATGATGTGGAACTAGTTTGACCCGGGCTTGTCCTGCTTAGTTATGGGGGAGGTGGTGCGTATATTACCCGACTTGTGCTGGACCCGCTAGCATACCCACAATTAGATAATAAATAGTGAAAAATGGGTACATTTGGCAAACTCTAAGGTCACCCTTTTTCCTTTTTCCCGATTCTCGCTTTACTGTGTTCTTTGCTTCCCTCTTCTCTTTCTCCGTATGCCTGTCCATTTCTCTCTTGACAATTGTTGCCGCCTCCACAATGAGAGGCCGCTGCCTCCACGACGAGCGCTGCCTCCACGACGAGCGCTGCCACCTCCTTCATGACGAGCGCCGCTCTCTCTTTGTCCACTGTTACCATCATTGATTTATTTTGTAAAGATGGATTACCATCATTGATTGCACTAGTCGTTTTTTCTTGTTCTCATTTTCCTTTCCCCTTACTATTGTTTTCCATATGAAAAGTTCTTGGCTACCTAGAGCTGAAAAGTAGCTACATTGAGACAAAAAGTAATTATAGGAGGGTTCTTCTATTGGACCTATTATTATTGACTTTGTTGGCTTTGTTTGCATTGAATATGGAACAGGCAATGCCCATCCCCGACACCTGTCTTACCCACATGTTATGGGTAGAGCATGAGTTATTGTATTAAGAACCTTGTTCATTAGTCTGGTGGGTACAATGAATGCAATGAACGTATACCTGACTAGAAACTGAACCTAGACCCTTCATAATAGGGCCTTGTATGGGTCAAAAAGCATTACTGGTGAGGGGTTCAGGACTAGTTGCGGTATATGGTAGCCGGACCCAACCTAGCCCGATTAAATGCTAGGATATATAATAAAAATACCAATAACTAATTAATCTTTAAAAAAAATCCTAATTTCAGATTAATTGATCAAATGCGGTATATGATACCCGGACCCAACCTAGCCCGATTAAATGCTAGAATATATAAGGAAAAAAAATACCAATGACTAATTTATCCTTAAAAAAGGTAATATCCTAATTTCAGATTAATTAATCAAATGCGTCCTAACTCCAAGAAACTCAAATAAAAATATAATCAATCCAATCTAATGCATTTGAACTCCAAATGAAACTGAAATAAGTCAAATTTACAGCCTCAACTCCTTACAAGAATTTATGATAAAATACTAATGCTATCAAATTAAGCTCAAATTTAAAAGTTCAAAATTTTGATACTTTTTTCCTACATCAATTTTGCTTGCTAAGCAAAAGTAGTATTTGCTAGTATTTTGTAGCTGGTGGAACCTAACAATGAAGGTATTGGTTTTCATCTGATCCAATTTGTAGGATTTGGTCTTCATCCTACTAAATTAAGTTTGAATTTAGAATTCAAAATTTGAACTTTCTTTTTCTGCATCAATCGATATTCCAAGAGTAGCATTTGCTAGCATTTTATAGTTGGTGAAACTTCAGAATGTAGGCATGAGGTTTTATCTGACCAGTTTATTTAAGGATCTCTATCCCAAGTACATTTCCCAATATATCACACTTTTGACAATTTCATTTTTCTCTGAAGAACACAAGCTTACAGAGGAATGCGATTGCTATGTTAGAGAAACAAGCGTTAGTCTGCCACAAATGTATATTTTGTAGACGCATAGGCCTCAAAAGGAGAGGTTCTGTCAAATTACTTCTTATAGTTTCTATTTAGAAACTCATCTGTATGAAATGCTAGATAGGTAAAATGCTTATTTCATGTTTTCTCACCCAACACCAATTGATTTTATGGCAAAAACATTTTCCAACTGCTTTTAGTTAAGAAAATTTTGAACTCTTTAACCTGCAAGATTTTGAAACTTAGGCCACCAGAAGAGATCTCTGTTATTTTTTTGTTAAAGATTGGAACATATGGATTGAAAACCTGAACCCTATTAATTGTTTATTCAGGTTTGGGTTTACTAATTTGAGCAATCCTTTCTCGGTTCGAATCAGAACAGTAACTGTAGGGTTTGGAAGACCTTGAAGGAGAATCTAGCCCAACACTAGGAATGCACTCTAGCAGTTCAGGTACACTAGTAGTTCAGGTTTAACTGCATATGCATTTGTCAAACAGAGGAATGAGGTATGAACATATAGCACTTTTTTTCTTTATTAACAAGGATATGAAAATATAGTTAATTATGAAAAGGTATAATCTTTGGAGAACTAACCCATAATTTGAGAATTCTTTTCTAAAAAGGGATTTCAAATATTAATTATGATATGATGAACCATTGATCCTCGGTAATGCCTCCATTTATACACTCATATATAAGGCGCTACAGTCATCCCATGAAGGCAATGCTGCAACGGAGCTCCAAATTGACTAGCAAAGGCAAATAGGAAAACCCACCCTAGGGTAGAATTTTTCATAGAGACCTAGATGCAGAGTTCATATATTAAATATGATAGACGATCAACAATCCCTGCGAATGCTTCTCTTTATATAGTACAAATATAGCACAATTATTTTATAGGCCACACAGCTCCTGATTGACTGGCAAATGCAATAGGAAAAAGACCATAGAGGTAAATCATGTCTAGAAACCTATCCTGCAGGAGTTCACATGCTAATTACAGTGAAATGAACTATTGATCCTAGGTAAACCCTCCATTTATTTATATATTTAGACATGAGATAGCTCATATCTCGTGAAGTTGACAGACCTCTAGATTGACCAGCAAATGCAAATAGGAAAACCCACCAGAGGGAGTGATTGTCTCACCAAGATCTATCCTTCAGAGCAGCTCAGCGTTATCTGTGAGGAAAATGTATGTAGCGAGGTTTGAGTCTGGAACCTTGTTTAGCAAAGAACTAGATGAAATATTTGTGCATTATATACATAAGAGATTACAGAGATGAGCCCAGCACAAAGTTTATGTTGGAGTTCTGAAATGTGTTTTCCTTTGGGACTAGACATTCCTAGGGAACTATCTCGGGAGATGGATATAATTTGATTCCTGAGCATGGAAGAACAGGTGGAAAATGAATAACAAAGTGAAAGAGAACTATGAGAAACATATGAAAGAATGCATGAAAGATAATAATTCAATTTCCAAAGGCGACAGAGAGCAAGAGGAAAATTTATGAAAAAGTGAACGAGAACCACAGTGAGTTCGTATCGGCCCCAAAAAATCAACGAGAATCGATGTAAAAACTCTCATAAAGATGTGTAAATAAATAGACAGTTTCAGAGTTTCCCTTTGTTCTTTCCATGTGAATTCACAGGTTGGATATATGCATCAAATAAATTGTCTGCACATATAACCATTTTAAAATATTTTTTGTTTCCCAGCTTGGAAACCATTTCTGCTCATTCACTCACATTTTCCAGCACAGCCTCACTGTAACTGTGATTAGTTACACATTGTGCATGCACCATGCTAATTCCCACTGGTTACAACCTCCTAGGTGGTTCAATGAGAGAAAACATGTGATCTACTCTTCTGATTATACTTACATACTGTTAGGTTTTAGAGAATAGATGGCATAACTTAAATGTGGGTTGCCTTTTTTAATATAGATGAGGAATAAATAGAAAAATATGAGAAACCTTTACACACTCTAAAACTCTTCCTCAAGTTAGAGCATAGAAAACAATCATATGTAGCTTATTACAAAAACTAGTAAAATATCTTCTAAACAAAGTTTTTTCTAAACAAAAAAAAAAAAAAAACTAAGAAACAAATAAATACTATAAACAAATTTTGGTTTGCTAACGCTGATGTCAAATTGTTGAATCATTGATATGGTTGTTGGAGTTGTTAGTCAAATCAAGCTGAATCTGAATAGTTAGGATTTTTTAGAGTTTCCCAAACTCAGTAAGAGGATTTAAGAGATCCTCAAACTCAGTAAAAATGTAGGTTTTGAAAGATCCTCAAACTCAGTAAAGTGAAGATTTTGGAGGTCCTCAACTTAGTAGGAAAGGTTTTGAGAGATCCTCAAACTCAGTAGTAATAAATACTCGCAGTAGATGAAAACAACAACAATATTGATACTAGAATCATTTGATATAGAAATCAACAGTAGCAACAAAAACAGCCGGCAACATCTGTCTGATGAGTGAAAAATAGCGGCAGTTTATGGCGAAAACAGTAGAGAAGGCGGCAATCAATGACAGTTAGGGTTTTGGAACATGGTGATGTTTAGGGTTTGAAACTTGAAGACGACTATTTTTTTATTTAATGGAGGAGATGAACAAAACCCGTGCACATGATTACTATTCACTGTGAACAATACACTTCTGTTAGATCAGAATTTAGATAAGTTGATCTAAAAAAGAAAAAAGAAAAACAAAAGAAAGAGAAGTTGGTGCAGATAGATGACTGCTAGTGTTTTGAAGAAGAAGGTGATGGTGGTCGATGCAGGCGCAGGTGGGGTAATGGAAGAGGGATCGCTCTGATACTGTATTAGGTTTTAAAGAACATAAACCCTAGATTGGGATGATATAAATATAATAACCTTAATCGTCACGTCAATTTTGGAGTTTGGGTGTAGTGGTAGAGACTTTAATACGGAATTAGAGCAATCTAGGTTTAAATTTTACCGGGCGTGCAATTAAAAAACGGATTTAAAATTAAAAATACCTCTGCCCATAAGCTCAGATTTTGGCCCACAAAAAAAGACGCTTGACTTGCGGGGGCGTGTTAGAATATAAATATAATATCCTCAACCCTCACTTTAATTTTGGAATTTTGGTGCAGTGGTAGAGACTTTACAACAACAACTAAGTCATTTTTTCCCAAGTATTTGGAGTAGGCTACATGAACCAAAAGAGAAATACGTCAAATCGGGAACATGGATCAACTTTCTTCACTCATTCTTATCGAGCAATATGCCTTCACTAAGACCTTTAGCCTCTATATCTTGTCGTATTACCTCCATTCATGTTTTCTTCAGTCTCCCCTGTGCTCTTTTAACTTACCCTAAATTGATACGCTCTACTCGTCGGACTGGCGCATTTGTATGTCTACGTCACACATGACCAAACCATCGTAGGCGATTTTCTCTCATCTCCTCTTTTATAGAGGCTACACCTATCTTAGTACGGATATCCTTATTTCTTACCTTATCTCTCCGCGTGTTACCACACATCCAAAGAAGCATGTGCATCTCTGCTACACTCATCTTCTGGGCAAGATGTCTCTTTATAGCCCAACATTCTGTGCTATATAACAAAGCTGGCCTAATAGCAGTCCGATATAACTTTCCCTTCAGTCATAACGGAATATTACGATCACATAAAACTCCTATTGCGCTCCTCCATTTCAACTAGCCGGCTTGAATCCTATGGTTGACATCATTATCGATCTCCCCATCCTTTTGAATAATAGAACTCAAGTACTTAAAATGACTGCTCGTCAGTATTTCTTGTTCATTTAGTCTCTCAATACTATAATATCGAATTCCCTGTTTACTGAATTTATACTCCATATACTCTGTTTTGGCCCTACTTAATCTGAAACCTCGAGATTCTAGAGTTTGCCTCCATAACTCCAATTTGGCATTTACCTCAGCTCTTGTCTCATCGACTAGGACAATATCATCAGCAAATAGCATACACCACGGTATCTCATCCTGAGTAGCTTTAGTAAGCTCATTATCACTATGACAAATAAGAATGGATTCAATGCAGATTCTTGATGCAATCCAATTGTGATAGAAAAATCACTTGTTATGCATTCACAAGTTCTGACATTTGTCACACTCCATTGTACATATCCTTAATTATGTCAATATATTTGATGAGAACTCCCTTTTTCATCAATGTCCACCATAATACCTCTCTTGGCACCTTATCATAAGCTTTTTCTAAAATCAATAAAGACCATATGCAAATTTCTCTTCCTCTCTCGAAATCGCTTTATAAGTTGACGAAGCAAATGAATAGCCTTTGTCGTCGATCGCCCCGGCATGAACCCAAACTGGTTCTCTGATATTGTAACATTCTGCCTTAACCTGTGTTCAATTATCTTTTCCCAAAGCTTCATGGTGTGACACATGAGTTTTATTCCATGATAGTTTGAACAACTCTGGATATTACCCTTGTTCTTATAGAGTGATACTAAGATACTCTTCCTCCACTCATTGGGCATCTTTTTAATTAGCCAGATCTTATTAAAGAGGTTAGTCAACCATCTCACGTCCACCTCTCCTAAGCATCTCCATACCTCAATAGGAATTCCATCCGAACCAATAGTTTTCCTTGACTTCATCATCTTCAAGGCCTCTTTAATTTTAGATTCGCTAATTCTGCGCATATAATTATGGTTCATATCCTAGCATTGAATGGTAAGGTCATTCAAGTCTTGAATAGAACTACCATTGAAGAATTTATCAAAATACTCTCTCCATCTTTCTTTGAAATACGAGTAACAAAATACGCAATTGACTCTGAGCAATAAATTTCTCTCAAAGGAGTATATCTTCCTGTCACGCCATAGGATTGGAGACAGAAGCTTTGTGGATTTTATAAACAAAAAGCACAGAGTTGCATTATTTTGGCAAGAAAGTAGAAATATTTAAATGTGCTTAAACAGGGACTTAGTGGTTGGTTTCATCATCTTACATTAATGTTCATTGGAGTTTTTTTCCCTTCCCTGTAAGGATTCTAAGACCAGTATTTTCCATAGATAACCAGCGTGATGGTTAGTCATCTAATCTTTACTGAAACTTTTATCTGTACTCCGATAGAAAGCCATCTTAGAGCATCATTTAAATATGAATCTGATACCTTCCATTGCGCAATGGTACCGAATGAATAAAGTGATGTTCTTATCTCAGTCTTCTTAATAGGTTTTGACATTATGAGTTGTGTATAGTTTAGTATCTGTAATATGTAACACTTGCATGATCTTGTACGCATAAGTACTAATGGAACTATGCGTATTCGTTGCTGTCTACATCGGTGGGCGGCATCTTTGCATTTGAATGCTATATATACATGCATTGTGTTTTGTTTCCAAATTGCTTTCTTTTCTCATTTTGCTGTATGATGTTGGGATTGATTGGATATAGAGCTGGAATTTTAAGCTGAAGACCAAGAACGCCCTGGACAAACCTGAACCTAAACAGCTCCTATATTGTTCTCAGTTATTCATGGTAGAATATGGGTTTAATATCTGAAACCAAATCTGTCTCCATGTTGGGATGGAACTGATGGGTGATGGCCCCAACAATGACTTCAACCGCAACCTCTTCCAACCTTCGTCCGGTCTGACCTCAGCCTGTGAACGATAGGGTATTGAATTAGAAATCCCAATCCCAAGCCAGCTTTGATTGAAAAAAACTGGACTTAACACAAAATTACTTGAATCTGTTTCTATAGTTGAAATGTTCTTGCACCGCTTGACATATGGTAACATGTCTAAATTAACGCTGCAACTTACCTATCGTCTCACTATAACATCTGACAATATTTTATTTTACCATTCTAGTAAGTAATATGTCTTGTCATTCAAATTAGTGAAGACTTTTAATGGGTTAAGACAACAGTTTCTAATCTGAGTCTTATGACCCTTATGTAGCTGTATACTTCTTTTCCTCCTACTCCTGACAGAAGTTATACTGCTAAAAAGAAGTATATGGCTGAAATAAGGAGTAGGAGGTAAAGAAATTAATTCGGTAATGAAATATTCATTCGGTATTGCAAATTGAATTGTAACTGATCTATCAATCCTAGATTTTATGAACATTCACGTAATTGAAATGTATCTACTTTTTGTGCAATTCTAATCCCAGTATTTCATTTAAGTATCTTTTTTTATGCTATGCTTTCGTGAAGCTTTTATTTATCTTGCACTGGACCCTCTTTCCATTCCGTTCTCTAAAATAGGATCTTAGATCTACCGGATTTTTGCAGAGGTTCAATACACTTTTTATTTTTCTTCCTTTCCTTTCCAAAAGAACTTGTGTTTGTTGTTGTTGTTTGTGTGTGTGTGTGGTGTGTGTGTGTGTGGGGGGGGGGGGGGGGGGGGGGGGGGGGGGGGGGGGGGGGGGGGCGGGGGGGGGGGGGAGTTTTTTAGTCACGTCGTGTAAAATTGTATCTCAAATTTTCTTCATTTTTTTCACATATCAATAATTAGAATGAAAAAGGGAATGACAAAACATCTGGAAATAAATTATTTTCTATCAATAGATCCGCTAGAGACCCAAACCTTAGGCATTGACCTAATTTCTTGGGACTTGGTGACAAATATGGTGGATATGGTTAAGCAAAGATGTCAACTGTCTTGCATGCTAATATTGGCTCTTATTGGTATAGAAACTTCGAGCATGGTTTCCATGTTTCTTCTATTACCATGATGACAAGGGAAGATTATCATCAATATCATAAGCCATTCTAAATCTCTTCTTCACTACTCACACAGTCTAATCCAACACCATATCTATCTTCGTTTATAGGCACATTGGTGAAAACAATGTTTTGGAAAGTTCCAATCTGTGGTTCAAGTGATCATTTCGGTTTGAAATTTAGAAATAACAAATTTAGCGGCCATTTGATGGATAGGTTGAAAGTTCAACGAAACATTTAAATTTCCCCTTGAGATGCATATGTTGGTTTTAGAAGCCAGGACACACTGGGACTCTAATATTATTTTATAGCTGGGAATTTATCGCTGCTGAGACAATCTTAGCTATATTATTTCTTGTTATGGTCTCTTGAGGGCATGTGGCGCACGGACACATGTCCGTGCGTGAGAACACACACATCATGCTTTGGCTCGTAGGCACATGTCAAGATTCAGAGATGGATGCAATTCTCAATGTTCATCTTCGGAACTACTATACTCTTTCTAGTCTAGGGGTCCTCTTGCGGGCTCCTCCATTGTCTCATACTTATATTTGCATAACCAATGAGGTACCTTATTGGAAGGGCAATCATTTAACAAGTCTGTTATTCGTTCTCGTTCAAAACAAGTCAAAATCGAAAAATTAACATTGATCTAGGAATAATCAGGCTCAAAACTGATGACTTTCACCATGTCGGGGTGTGGGGGGTGCTCTCTTTTGTATGTACCGACCTTAATTGCATTTGGTGGGTCAACAGTTAGTAAAACACCGATACTAGTAGCTAAGCCTTTAATTCTTCTGGGCGACTTAATTTGTATTTTCCTTAAGTTGAAAACTAATTTAATGAGGTCAAAACAAAGTCTATGTGAATAGGATGAATACAAGAACCCTTCACAAATTTCTTGAAAATCTATGTTTGCAGAAGATTGATAAACTTAAACCTGAAATGAGCGGTCTAAAGACGTTTTTCTTGTTAAGATGGGATATAGGTGTGATGGGCTATGCAGCTACTTGGTTTGCTTGCTTTCAGCACCTAAATTTATCTCGGTGATGGTATTTCAAGAACTCATGGAGGCATCTGGGTTAAG
>JAVJIF010021597.1:0-64027 GCA_038442645.1 Agave tequilana
GGGTTTTTATAGGCACCAGGGAAGGGGGCCAGGCTGGCAACAGCTGGTCAGAAGCAGGGGCGCAGCCGCGCCCGTACGGCCGCGCGCGCGGCGCCTGTTGCTGCGCGCTGTCCTGTCTGGCTCCTGTCAGGTGGAAGTCCCGGTTTCTTGATTTGACGCCTTGAGTTGACAAATCTCCTCCTAAGGTTAATGGCTACTTGGTAGGGCTTTAATCACCCATTAAATTATGAGTTATGGTCTTCTTCTTCATTTGCACACCATGAACCTAGGATTAAGCAAGAGAGGTGTTTATTAGCAGAATTTAATATGAAATAAATGTGCAGATGTGGTATGAAATATACAGTTTTAGACTAATCAGGAAGAAAATTTGAAAAAGTAATTTAGTCTTGATTTTTACCTTGATAAAATATGTATTCTTTATACACTTGCACACTCGGGGTTCAAAAACAAATATTCTTATGCCTTATAAAAAAAGAAATATATATATATATATATATATATATATATATATATATATATATATATATATATATATATATATATAATCCTCTGCCTAAGCTAGGTATTTGTGCCTTATAAAGCATAAATATCCACACCTAAAAGTGATCCATATAATCAATAAAAACTCTTAGTTTTGTGGCCTTATTTGCTCGAGTCCTTCCGGTTTGGGAGTCAACTACTAAAGCTCGGTATATGAGCAAATTAGAAAGCCTAATAGAATTAAGAGATATTATCACCAAAATATGTAAAAATAAGGCATAAAAGTTAGAGTGGAAGGATCCTTAGTCAAAACATTCACGGTCACAAGGTGCATATGATTTAAGGTAAAATAATATACTATATGAGAAATACAGTTTTAATCTTTACCTTTATTGATAACAAATTTTGGATAGAGATTAAGTTTAAGAATAAATAGTTTGGTATTCCTATGATTTATAGATTACTTGATTTTTGCAAAAATTCTTCAAATATATTTCCCTTTTTCAAATTTTGGATAGAGATTAAGTTTAAGAATGAATAGTTTGGTATTCCTATGATTTATAGATTACTTGATTTTTGCAAAAATTCTTCAATATATTTCCCTTTTTCAAAATGCGTTTTTTCAAAATATTAACACTTAGTTTAAGGAAGAACAATTTCTGGTTAACCTCTGACCTTGGATCACTTATATTTTTGCAAAAATACTTCAACACTTTTCTCTATTTCAAAAATGCGTTTTTAAAATACTAACATTTGATTTCTTTTGTTATTGATTTTGTGGGTGTAATCGCTGAAAACCCTCAGGAGACAAAACCCTCCTCTAGGGGAAACCTAGAGGTTTAACGGCTTGTTGCACATACTCAGTGCAATCGCATCACCTGCGAAAGTGGTGTAACAATTCCTTTAGTTTTTTGTTTTGCTCGGGACGAGCAAAAGATAAGTGTGGGGGTGTGATTAGTCTTTAAAACTGCATATTTCATGCCACATCTTCATATTTATTTAATATTAATTTCTGCTAATAACACATCTCTTGTATGTTTCTAGGTCCATGGTGTGCAATGAAGAAGAAGACCCTAAATCACCATTTAATGGGTGATTAAAGACCTATAATATAGCCATTGATCTTGGAGAGCTGTTTTGTCAAAACCAGGGGCTGAAAACCAGAAACCGGGCACTGACGCCGACAGGGGACAGACGGGACAACGCGCGGCCCGAAACGCCGGGCGCGCGGCTCTAGAAGAGCCGCGAAAACGCGGCTTATGCCGTGTTTCCGCGGCCGTACGGGCGCTGTCGTGCCCATACTTTGGGCCAGGGTTTGTCCCCTGACCCCCCTTCCTCTGGTGCCTATATATACCCCCGTGGGGTTCTGTATTGAGAGATATGCAGAGTTTAGGGTAGTTTTTATCTCCATTTTGTATCTTAGGGTAGTTTATGCTAGTGTTCTTCTTCCTCCTCCTTTGTATTTCCATTTCCTTTAGATTTTATAATAGGAGAGAGAGTGGTACATGGTGAGGAAGCAAGAGTACTTGTAATAGAAGGTGACAATCTATGAAAGGTGCTCCCTTAACTTATCTTTATTTTCTTCTCTAACTCCTTTTACATGTTTAGCTAATCTTTTCTCTCATGACAACTAACTACTAAGCACTAACTAGTCTAACTTCTTATTTGATAATCCACATGAATCTAATAGCCTCTACTTGGCCATGCTCTTGCAAGAGCTATTGATGGCTCATGATGATGGATCTAACACTCTAACATCTAAATCTCTAACAAGCTAACATTACTTTATTTCATGCTTGCTCTTATTGGGTTTTGATGATTTAAGTGTAGCTTGTACTTGTTGGTTGAATTTGGATGTGAAAGTTAACATATGAGCCATACTTTGTAAAGCTCTTGAACCAAGGACTAGTGATGGCCAATGATACATGTGAGGCAACTATCACTAAGAGGTTAGCATGCTGGTGGAGTCATTAGTAGTTAGTAGCCATGGTTTTCTTTATCTTTTTACTTTGTTTTAGAAATATATCAAAAACCATAAATATCTTATCTTCTATGTTTCCCACTTCTTCGTATTTCACCGTACTCTTCTCTTACCATTCTTTGTTTTCTTTTCTTTTGATTCTTTCAAACATTGAAGAACTTTTAACACACACGCGAATCAACCGATAAAGCTTTTATCATCCTCGTCCCTGTGGATTCGACTCGTTTTAGCTTCTATGCTATAACGGAAGTATCGAGGAAGCCAAAGCGCACACACTTTAAATCTTGATTTCAAAATATACACTCTTCGTGCGCGATTTCCCCCGATCAGTTAACATATGGGTCATGCTTTAAAACGCTCTTGACCAAGGACTAGTGATGGCCAAGGATACATGTGAGATAACTGAAATCACCTAGAGGGGGGTGAATAGGTGATAATGCTAATCAATGCACAAATTTTAAATGATATGATGCAACGATCACCCGAAACAAGATTAGAAGCCGAATACCCGTGAAGGGCTCTGAACTCCTTCCTCATGATTCCTCTAGATAAGAGTTTGAGGTGCGTAATGCAATCTTGTTGTGTGAGTATTGATCGACAATATAGTAATGAATAGAAAGCAAGTAAATAACACAAATAAATCAATCGCAAACACTGAGATTTGTTTCGAGGTTCGAGCACCCAGCTCTACGTCCCCGCCTTCACCCAGAAGGATTTTCGAACCACTATAACTTTCACAAAGAATTACAGCCACAAGGGAGCGCCCAACTCCTCTATCACACTCCTCTAGTCCAGAGGTAGTGGAGCCACAAATACAAGAATATCTTCGTGATCAAAAGACCACAAACCCTCTTTTGAAAAACTTTTTCCCTTACAAAAACCTAGAGAATAATGTGTAGGATTGAAGCTCAAGTTTTGTAAGTGAAAAAGAAAATAAAATTGAAGAGAGTTTTGAATCAAAAACTTCAGTGAAAAGAGAGAATTTTGAGCACAAAAATTGAGAGCAAAAACTTCTTTAGAAAGACTTAAACTTGATTTCTTTTGCAAAGAATTGTTGTAATCTCTTCAACCCTAATCATCCCTATTTATAGGATAAAGGTAGGGATTAAAAGGTAAACTGTTATAATGAATAATTAGGAAAGATTAGACCCAAATCCAGCCCTAAAAATCGTTTGGAGAAGAAAAGCACGTTATAAAACGTGTTTAAAAAACTAGCCATTTAGGCTGAAAAAACAGCTCACGGTCGACCGGCCGGTCGACCGGTTTTCAAAAAATATAACCGTTGCCAGCCCACGGTTGACCGCCCGATCGACCGTCCCAAACAGAGACTTAGGTGCTTTCAGTCGCCGAAGCTCGGTCGACCGACATGGGGTCCGGTCGACCGCCCGGTCAACCGGTAACGTGCACACATGCACACACCCAAACGGTCAGAAGCGCGGTCGACCGCCCGGTCGACCGTTCTGACCTGAAACAGAGCCGGTCGACCGTCCGGTCGACCGCAACAGGCCAAAACAGTTTCTTTGAAAATGGTTTTGAAGATTTTAATAATTTTCAAATTAATTTTGATCAAGACTTGGTATACTATATAAAATAGAGTTTGTAAGTATTAGAATATGTTTATAAAATATTTTATATATAGGATAAATATCTTTAGAAAAATCATGTGCAAAATCTTGTGTGTGGGGAATATTGAGCTTCAACACTATACACTGTCCTTTAACAAACTAAAAAATAAAAAAACTGAGAAAGAAAGTCTCTGAGCCGTGTTACACCAAGCTAGAGCCTTCTCTCCTATGAAAACGTCCTCTTGCGCCATTTGCCTTTTAGCGCCATTATCCTTGCAAAAAGCCTAAAAGGCCATCATGACTAGTACAAACCTGAAACTCATTCTAAAACAACTTATTAGTACCTAATAGCTTCTATGTGTTTTGTTATCATTAAAACTTAAACAAATAGAGAGTGTAACCTTTTGGGCCAACACAATCTCCCCCTTTTTGATGATGACAAACATATAGGCTATAACACAAGATATAAAAAGGGAGGTAAAAACTCCCCCTCAAATAATGCTATATTAAACAAGTATAAAACAACTTATTATGAGAGTATTTTGAATTTTTGAAAATATCATAAAACAACAAACAAAACAACATAAACTTCTCCCCCTTTTTGTCATACATCAAAAAGGGATATATTAGCAAGAAAACTTCCTTATTCAACAATACAAACATTTAGTTCACCACATATAAAAGAAAATCTATTAAAGTCAAGTGGTTTAGTGAAAATATCGGCAAGTTACAAATCGGAAGAAACATAATCAATCTCAATATCACCTTTCTCAAAATGATCTCTAAGGAAGTGATATCTAATCTCAATGTGCTTGGTCTTACTATGTTGATTTGCATTCTTAGTCAAATGAATAGTACTAGTATTATTACAAAATATTTTTATATGATCATAATGCAAATCATAATCAAGGAGAGTATGTTTCATCCAAAAGACTTGAGCACAACAAGCCCCCCGCCGCAACATACTCCGCCTCGACAGTTGAGAGGGCTACCGAATTTTGTTTCTTGGAAGACCATGAAATAAGAAATTACCAAGAAATTGACATGTTCCACTAGAGCTCTTCCCATCCACTCTACACCCGCATAGTCGGCATCCGAAAAACTCGTCATTGAAAATTTTCCGATTTTCGGATACCAAAGACCCATTCCAATAGTCCCCTTAATATAACGAATAATGCGTTTTACCGCAATTAAATGAGATTCTTTGGGACACGATTGAAATCTAGCACAAAGACACACACAAAACATAATATCTGGCCTACTAGCCGTTAAATACAACAAACTACCAATCATGCTTCTATATAATTTTATATCAACACACTGACCTTGGTCATCCTTATCAAGCTTTGTGGTAGTAGCCATGGTAGTGTTACAAATTTTGAGTCTTCAAGTTCAAATTTCTTGATGAGTTCCTTGGAGTACTTGGCTTGACATATGAAAATTCTATCACGCATTTGCTTGATTTGAAGTCCAAGAAAATAGTTCAATTCACCCATTAATGACATCTTGAATTCACGTTGCATGCATTGTTCAAACTCCTTGCAAAGTAACTCATTAGTAGAACCAAAGATTATATCATCAACATATATTTGAACTATAAGAATGTCACTATCAACATGTTTAGTAAATAATGTGGTGTCTACTTTGCCTTAACAAAACCATTTGAAAGAAGAAAACTTGAAAGCCTTTCATACCAAGCTCTTGGAGCTTGTTTTAAACCATACGATGCTTTATCTAACTTGAAAACAAAATTTGGATGTACATGATCCACAAAACCGGGAGGCTGTTCAACATAAACTTCCTCATCAATAAAACCATTTAAAAATGCACTTTTTACATCCATTTGAAAAAGTTTAAAATTTTTAAAAGATGCATAAGCTAGTGTGATCCGTATGGCTTCAAGCCGTGCTATGGGTGCAAAGGTCTCCTCAAAGTCGATTCCTTCAACTTAAGTATAGCCTTGGGCACTAACCTAGCCTTATTCCTAATAACATTTCCTGACTCATCCAACTTGTTCCTAAAAATCCACTTAGTACCAATTATTGTCTATCATGGGGTCTAGGAACAAGGTGCCAAACTTGGTTGCGCTCAAATTGATTGAGCTCTTCTTGCATAGCTAGCAACCAATATGAGTCACCCTCGGCTTCGAGATGTTTTGGGTTCAAAATGAGATATGAATGCAAAATTTTCATACAATTCATGGAGTTTGGAGCGAGTAGTTACCCCCTTTGATACATCACCTATGATGAGATCTTTGGGATGATTTGAGGCGTATCTCCAATCTTTAGGAAGTGGTTGTGATTGTTCCACTTCATCCTTTTGAACTTCACCAATAGGTTCTTACTTGTCATCTTGAATGGGTGAGTCCTTCAAGGATATTTTCTCCATGTCCTCACCTAATGAGTCAATCTCTATAACATTCTCAACAATAGCATTAGACTCTTCAAATTTAACATGCATAGATTCTTCAATAGTATGAGATGATTTATTGAATACTTTATATGCTTTGCTAGTACTAGAATAGCCAACAAAGATTGCTTCATAAGCCTTAGCATCAAATTTACCCAATTATCTTTAGTATTCAAAACAAAACACTTGCATCCAAAAACTTTAAAGTATGAAACATTTGGTTTTCTTAAATGATAAATTTCAAAAGAGGTTTTGAAAGTATTTTTACACAAATAAATACGGTTTGATATGTAGCATGCGGTGTTTACGGCCTTGGCCCATAAGTATTGAGGGAGACTATATTCACATGTCGCCATTATCATCGTCCTAGCCATTCTTGATTCTATTCTTCCTTTCAACTACTCCATTTTGTTGTGGAGTCTTAGGACATGACATTTCATGCTTAATTCCCTTTTCATCACAATAAGTCATGAAGAGTTGGTTAACAAACTCACCACCTCTATCAATTCTTAGCCGTAAAATTGAAAATCCTTTTTCCTTTTAACCCTCTTTCGAAAAATTTTAAAATGCGAAAAAGTTTGATCTTTATGCTCCAAAAGAAAACCCAAGTGAAACGAGAAAAATCATCGACTAAAACAAAAACATATCTATTTTCATTTAAACTTTTAGTTTTAGTTGGTCCAAAAAGATCCATGTGAATCAATTCTAAAGGCCTAGATGATATGATATCTTTGATTGGTTTGAAAGAAGACTTGGTTTGTTTCCCAAGTTGGCACGCATCACAAATGCGGTCTTTTTCAAACTTCAAACAAGGAATACCCTTCACCAATTCCTTAGAATTAATTCTAGCAAGGTGATCAAAACATGTATTAAGTTTTACGAACATGTGAATTGTGAGCATGGGTAGATTTAGCATGATTGACATGTGAAGTGTTGGCATGATGAACATGTGAAGTGTTGGCATGAGATGTTTTATCATTTTTAGCATGTGGAGTATGCATATGTTTCTTTAAAAACATTTCTTCTAATTTAGTATTGTTAAAAGCACATTTTTTTTAAAACATTTCCCAAATCATTGATTTTTGTTTTTAACATGGAAAACTCATTTTCATCAATTTTAGGATATTTAGCTTTACAAGCAATTCTATAGGTATCAAAATCTCTTTGCGTTGAAATAAGATTAGAAGATAGTTCATCCTTTTCTTTTGAAAAAATTGCAAGTTGATTTTTAAGCATTTCAATTTCTTTTTCAATTTTGAACACTCTTCCTTTTTATCATCAAAACTTTCTAAAAGTTCAACGAAAGCATGTACTAACATTTCTCTACTTATTTCACTTTCATCATCAAGTGGTTGGGTAGTTACCTTAGGTGTGTTTGCCATGAAACACACATTTGTCGTGTCGACTTCATCTTCGGATTCACTTTCTGAATCCCAAGTGGCTTTGTACACCTTCTTTTCAATTGGCCTCTTTTGCTTCAAGGAGGAGGTTATCTTTTTCTTGAAATCTGGACAATCGGTCATGATGTGTCCGGGTTTCCGACAGTTGTAGCATATGATCCTTTTCTCCTCCTTCCCTTCCCATCGCCTTTTATAGTTGAGCTTATTCTTGCAGTACATTCTCTTTACATTTCTCACAAGAAGAGATAGCTCTTCATTATCTTCTTCATCATCATAGTTGGAGGAGGAAGACTTGAAAGCTATTGACTTTTTCTTTTGAGGTACCGCATCTTCTCTAGCCTTCTTCTCCATCCCATGAGTCTTAAGGTTTCCAATAAGACTTATGAGCTCCATCTCGTCTTTGTCATTCAACTCCTTCAAGTGGTAGCTTTGATTTCCCATGACGAAGGAGAGCACGAATCACCTTACGCACCTTTTGGTCGTTGCTTATTTCATCACCTAGAGAAGAAAGAGCATTAGTAATCTTAGTAAACTTGGTAATCATATTATCAATAGATTCATCTTCTAGCATTTTAAAACTTTCATATTGGGAACGCAAGAGATCTATTTTAGCTCTCTTGACTTGTGATGTTCCCTCGTGAGTGACCACTAAGTGTTGTCAAATCTCATAGGCGGATTTGCAATGAATAACCCGTGTTAAGTCATCCTCATTCAAAGTTGAGAGTAGGGCATTTTAAGCCTTTGAATTAGCATCAAATTCCTTGAAGGTAAGTTCGGACCAAGTGTCCTCCTCACTTTCGGGTCTAATAAAAGGCTTGGTCAAAGACTTAGCAACTAGACTACCTAGTGATTGTAGAAAAATAGTTATCCTAACTTTCCATATAGGAAAGTTGAGTCCATCAAATTTGGGAGGGGTCTTAATGTTATCGGCCATCTTTACTAGTGTATGAATGAAGATATGAAAATAGTGATTAGCAAATTTTAGGATCTCTCTAAGGATGTGAAGCCAAAAACTAGAGTCCTAGCTCTGATACCAATTGAAATCACCTAGGGGGTGAATAGGTGATAATGCTAATCAATGCACAAATTTTAAAATGATATGATGTAACGATCACCCGAAACAAGATTAGAAGCCGAACACCCCGTGAAGGGCTCTGAACTCCTACCTCGTGATTCCTCTAAATAAGAGTTTGAGGTGCGTAATGCAATCTTGTTGTGTGAGTATTGATCGACAATATAGTAATGAATAGAAAGCAAGTAAATAACACAAATAAACCAATCGCAAACACTGAGATTTGTTTCGAGATTTGAGCACCCAGCTCTACGTCCCCGCCTTCACCCAGAAGAATTTTTGAACCACTATAACTTTCACAAAGAATTACAACCATAAGGGAGAACCCAACTCCTCTATCACACTCCTCTAGTCCAGAGGTAGTGGAGCCACAAATACAAGAATATCTTGGTGATCAAAAGACCACAAACCCTCTTTTGAAAAACTTTTTCCCTTACAAAAACCCTAGAGAATAATGTGCAGGATTGAAGCTCAAGTGTTGTAAGTGAAAAAGAAAATAAATTGAAGAGAGTTTTGAATCAAAAACTTCAGTGAAAAGAGATAATTTTGAGCACAAAAACTGAGAGCAAAAACTTCTTTAGAAAGACTTAAACTTGATTTCTTTTGCAAAGAATTGTTGTAATCTCTTCAACCCTAATCATCCCTATTTATAGGATAAAGGTAGGGATTAAAAGGTAAACTATTATAATGAATAATTAGGAAAGATTAGACCCAAATCCAGCCCTAAAAATCGTTTGGAGAAGAAAGCACGTTATAAAACGTGTTTAAAAAACTAGCCGTTTAGGCTGAAAAACAGCTCACGGTCGACCGGCCGGTCGACCGATTTTCAAAAAATATAACTGTTGCCAGCCCACGGTCGACCGCCCGGTCGACCGTCCCAAAACAGAGACTTAGGTGCTTTCAGTCGGCCGAAGCTCGGTCGACCGACATGGGGTCCGGTCGACCGCCCGGTCGACCGCCCGGTCGACCGGGTAACGTGCACACATGCACACACCCAAATGGTCAGAAGCGCGGTCGACCGCCCGGTCGACCGTTCTGACCTGAAACAGAGCCGGTCGACCGTCCGGTCGACCGCAATAGGCCAAAACAGTTTCTTTGAAAATGGTTTTGAAGATCTTAATAATTTTCAAATTAATTTTGATCAAGACTTGGTATACTATATAAAATAGAGTTTGTAAGTATTAGAATATGTTTATAAAAATATTTTATATATAGGAGAAATATCTTTAGAAAAATCATGTGCAAATCTTGTGTGTGGGGAATATTGAGCTTCAACACTATACACTATCCTTTAACAAACTAAAAATTATAAAAACTGAGAAAGAAAGTCTCTGAGCCGCGTTACACCAAGTTAGAGCCTTCTCTCCTATGAAAACGTCCTCTTGCGCCATTTGCCTTTTAGCGCCATTATCCTTACAAAAAGCCTAAAAGGCCATCATGACTAGTACAAACCTGAAACTCATTCTAAACAACTTATTAGTACCTAATAGCTTCTATGTGTTTTGTTATCATCAAAACTTAAACAAATAGAGAGTGTAACCTTTTGGGCCAACAACAACTATCACAAAGAGGTTAGCATAGTTAGTGGAGCCATTAGTAGTTAGTGGCCATGAGTTTTCTTCTTTCCTTTTACTTTTTTTAGAAATATAACAAAAATCACAAAAATCATTTCTTCGATGTTTCTCACTTCTTCGTGTTTCACCGTACTCTTCTCTTTTCATTCTTTTTTTTTCTTTTCATTCTTTAAAATGCTGAAATAATTTTAACACACGTGAACATATCGGTAATGCTTCTATCGCTTCCCGTCCCTATGGATTCGACCCGTTTAGTTTCTATGCTATAACGAAAATATCAAGGAAGCCAATGCACACGCATTTAAATATTGATTTCAAAACATACACTTTTTGTGCACAGTTTTCCCCCGATCAGTATCGAGCCTGGGCTCTCACTCCTTCAGTATATCCAGACAGTAAATTAATAGTAAAGAAATTTGCTAGTGGAATGCATGAATCCAGGTTATACAATCCAACTACGAAGCCTAAAGTTATTTATTCCCTCTTGTTCATCCCTCTTTTGATTCATGAATCCCTTCCATCTTTTCACTTTTCAGTTACCATCGTCTTTATACCAACTTAAGATATGGAAGGACAGGTAATGTAGCGGCATGTAAGATGTGGTTTACTTTCACCCGATTCTTGCACTCTTTGATTCCGATACATCGCATTGCTTTATATCGAATAGTTTTACTGCTTGACATTCTACAGAGAACGGAACGAAGTTAATATTCACAAGTATCTATTTCCTCAAATTAACAATCTCTTCGACCAACTTTATGAAGCTCAGGTATTTTATAAATTTAATCTGCAGTCGGGTTATCATTCAAAAGACAGTATTTGAGACTCGCTATGGTTATTCTAAATTCTTGGTTATACTTTTCAAAGTAGTCAACATTCAGTATCCAATCGTTAATATCGATTTTTTTTTATTATGATCAGTTTTATCAGGGTTTTCTATATTTTTGATATTTTAGTCTACTCCTAAAGTGATAGTAAACATGCAGTACATCTAAGAATTTTATTATAGACTCTTCGTCAAGCACAACTTTATGCCACGTAGATAAAAGATTGGTCAGTTCTAAAGTCATAAAGGGCTTTTCTAATGCAGGATTTGATATTATTTCTATGGATTTTATCACTATGAGTTTCTATGGATTTTTATGGATTCCATCACTATGGATTTTTATGAATTTCGTGAGTTTTGCCTCGCAGTCCAAAAGGGATATTATTTATCATCTTACCAAGTCAACTTATCTCATATTATTCAGAATGGGTCACGAATCACTAGCTAAGGCCCCAAAATAACCGCTCAGTGATAAAGGAGGTAGAGGTGCAGAGACAGCCAGAAGGTTTGCCTAGAAGCAGCCATCCTTGAAAGAGTGCATAATAGCTCACTGATCGGGCGCAAGATCTACTAAAGTTCTGCCAGAAATCTCTTATTAACAGATATCAGGCCAGTATTAATATGACATCATCTGAAGCTATATATGGTAGGAAGTGCATAAGACATTTAGATCCTAGTTCATTATTCAGTTGATTAATGAGCATTACCCTCAGTTATTCATATCTTAATTAGTATAATCCTCATACTTATCTTTTCTGTGTTCATCCCCTCCTTATCGAAATTTTGAGAATGAATTTTTTGTAAGGTGGATGGAATGTAACACACCATCCTCGGAAGACTTACCTGAATATGTGCCCTATTTTTTTGATCATGTTTTTCTATTTTTTATGTATTTATTTGTATTTTTTGATTATTTATATTATTATTGGGCATCAGACCCAGATCCTTGGACTCAGAGTCAGATTGAGGCTGAACCCGGGACCCGCTCTTAGTGTACTACTTGATTTGACCTCTCTACTAGTCAGACTACACCGATTTTAGTTTCAAATATTGATTTTCAATATTTTGGATTTTCAGGATTTTTTGAAATTTTTTTGAACTATTTTGCAAAATCTCCTTAATCGGTGTCGACCGATAATGCTAATCGATTCCAGGATTTTTAATGTACAAATAAGATTGAATTTTTTGAATCTTATTTCACATTATTTGTCAGGATAATATTTTCCATTATTGAGAAATTTTGGAGATTTTTCTGAATTAGTCAAAAATTTTCAAATAAAATAATATTTGTATTTTCCTGGGCCCAGAACTTGGTCCGGGTGTTTTCTCTGATTTTTCCTTTTTTTTTTTTTTTTTCTCTCCTCTTTTCTTTTCCTTTTTCTTTTCTCTTCTCTTTTCTTTTCATTTTTCCTTTTCTTCTTTTTTCTTTTCTTTTCTTTTCTTTATTTCCTTCCACTAACTTCCACACTCTTCTACACTCTTGCATCCCTGATCGGGGAAAATCGCGCACGAAAAGTGTATGTTTTAAACTCAATAGTTAAAGTGTGTGTGTTTTTGGCTTCCTCGATATTTTCATTATAGCATAGAGGTTAAAACGAGTCGAATCCATAAGGAAGGGAGGCGAAAGAAGCTTTACCGTTGATTCACGTGTTGTTAAAGTTCTTCAACGTTTTAAAGAATGAAAAGAAAAGAAAATAAAGAATGAAAAGAGAAGTACAGTGAAACACAAAGAAGTGAGAACATAGAAGATAAAATGTTTGTGTTTTTAGAATATTTCTAAAATAAAGTGAAAAGAAAGAAAACCCATGGCCACTAACTACTAATGACTCCACCAACATGCTAACCTCTTAGTGATAGTTGCCTCATATGTATCCTTGGCAATCACTAGTCCTTAGTTCAAGAGCATTTTAAAGCATGACCCATATGTAAACTCATCACATCCTACTCAACAAAACAAGTGCAAGTTACACTTAAACCATCAAAACTAAACAAAAATAAGCATGGAGTAAAGTAATGTTAGCTTGTTAGAGAGTTAGGAAGTTAGAGTATTAGATCCATCATCATGAGCCATCAATGGCTCTTGCAAGAGCAAGGCCAAGTAGGGGCTATTAGATTCATGTGGATTATCAAATAAGAAGTTAGCAAGTTAGTGTTAGTAGTTAGTTGTCGTGAGAGAAATTAACTAAACATGTAAAAGGAGTTAGAGAGAAGAAAATAAAGAGAGGTAAAGAGAGAACCTTTCATAGATTGTCACCTTCTATTACAAGAACTTTCACTTTTCAACCATATACCACTCTCTCTCCTATTACAAGATCTACAAGAAATGAAAAGTACAAAGGAAGAAGAAGAACTAACCTAATCTAAGCTACCCTAAACTACAACATGGAAAGAAAGACTACCCTAACTCTCTGTATTTCCTTCTCTTCAGAACCTCGGGGGGTATTTATAGACACCAGGAGAAAAGGGGCCAGGGGGACAACCCCTAGCCCAAAGCACGGGCGCCGCCGCGGCCGTACAGCCGCAGAAACGCGTCTAGCCGCATTTCCGTGGCTCTTCTAGAGCCCCGCGCGCTGTCGCGTCTGTCCTCTGTCTGTTGCAGGTCCCGGTTTCTGGTTTTGGGCCCCTGATTTTGATGAATCAGCTCTCCAAAGTCAATGGCTATATTATAGGCCTTTAATTACCCATTAAATGGTGATTTAGGGTCTTTTTTATTGCACACCATAGACCTAGAAACATATAAGAAAGGTATTATTAACAAAATTTAATATTAAATAAATGTGAAGATGTGGTATGAAATATGCAGTTTTAGAGACTAATCACGCCCCCACACTTATCTTTTGCTCGTCCCGAGCAAAACAAAAAAACTAACAAAATTATTATACCAGTTTCGCAGGTGACGTGATTGCACTGAGCATGTGCAATAAGCCGTTAAACCTCTAAGTTTCCCCTAGAGGAGGAGTTTTATCTCCTGAGAGTTTTCAGCGGATTACACACACAAAATCCATCAAGAAAGAAATTAAATGTTAGTATTTTGAAAACGCATTTTAAAATAGAGAAAGTGTTGAAGTATTTTTGTGAAAATATAAGTGATCCAAGGTCAGAGGTTAACCAGAAATTGTTCTTCCTTAAACTAAGTCGAAATGCAAAATCTTGTTATAAATTAAATGTAAGAACTTAAAATTGAATGATTCTCTGATCTTTCATAAAACTCTTAGAAAAATATGCACTTTGTGAACTGTGAAGATTTTTGGGATATTGACTCAAACTTTCATGCCATTGATTTGTGTATATTTATTTTTTCTTTTTTTTCTTTTTTCTTCCCTTAGTTTTCTTAGGCTTTCTTATTTACCCGGGTAGTGAGCCTTTAGCCGGTGACTCCCAAACCAGATGGTTTTAGGGCACCAGATGAGAAACATCCCTTGGACTTAAGGACTAGAGTAAAAGGCTACAAAACTAAAGGGGATTATTTGTTTTTGTTCACTGTTTTAGGTGTGAATAATCATACTTCCTGAGGCATAATTACCCAACTTCAATAAGTGATTTTTATTATCATTATATTTTTTTAATATATTTTTATGGTACTTTCAGTCTTTGTTTCAATCCCAAAAATTGTGGTGTGAAGTGCATAAATCTAAGGCAAAAAATTCAAGATCAAATTATCTTTTCAATCTTACTTTCTTATCCTAAAATTTAAATAAGATCTATTATTTTGACTCAGTTTAAAATTTCATAATTTTAGGTCTTTCTAATTCTTAAGATAATCTTGTTTTCTTACAAATAAATCAAAACTATTTACCTTATTTCAAAAAGTTTTGTAAAAAGAAAAGAAATTTTTTAAATTAAAAAGAAGTGTAAAAGAAAGAAAATGTAAAACTAACTATGTTAGTAAACCCTCCCTCTCACTTATCTCATGCATTGTCCTCAATGCATCGTGAATGTGTATAGACGTGAAACAAATGGAGAGGGAAGGAAAATTACCTCATGGTGGTGGTTCCAGTGGTGGTCAACTGGGCCAAGCGTTGCTACTCAATCAAGATATCATGGATCTTGCAGAAACCCACCAGTGACCTCTCTAATATGACCTAGTAAAAGAATGATTGAGTGAATGGTCTTATTTAAAAATTTATCCCTAATTTTCAATTTTCAAAAATAATTACTGAGTCATTTTCTTCAACATTCTTGTCCAACAATGAAGTGTGATTTTGGGAGATGATTGATTTGGACTCAAATGGAACAGGAACAAAAACCGATACTGACTCGAGAATTTGACTCAGATCAAGTTGAGATTCAAAACAAGGAGTCAAAATTGATTCAAAAATGGGGTCCAAACCAAAGAATTGATGTTCACACACTTTCCCCATCAATGAAGTGTGATCATAGGATATTGGTGATTCAATTTCACGGTGTATTGGTACAGAATTCAATGTTGACTCCGGAATAGAAAAAATTCTGGTAAAGATAACGGAGTCATTATTGAATCAAAAAGTGAAATAGAATTAACACTTTGAGGTTCAGGATCACTTTCAAGCTCAAGTTAAATTTTGAGAAAAGGATAACTTGCTAAAATGTCAAAGTGGATTTCAAGATTTTGGGCAAGTTCAAATAGATGTAATGAAATTGAATCTTGATGTTTGTCCACGGAAGAAATGTGAATGGGTGAAATTATCGATTCAAGTTCAAAAAGTATAGGAATCAATACTAGCTCAAGAACGTCACTTAATTCAGGTAACACTATAGGAGTCGATATTGATTCAAGGATTGGACTCGAATCGCTAACTTGAAGCTTAGGTTCACATTCATCTTTAAGTTAAATTTCAGAAAATGGATAACTTGCCAAAGTATCAGGAATTGGATGTTAGTCAAGTTCAAGTTGGTATGATGAAATTGAAGCTGGATTTCTAAAATGGCATGATTCTTGAGTCATATGAATATCTGATGGACATGTGAACTTATTCATATTTTGTATTATTCGCTCAGTCTCTTGCACAAATTCCATAGTTTTTTCTTGCACAAATTCCATAGTTTTTTTCCCATAATAATTTTTCTTTGATTGGTTCTGGAAAAGAACTATATGAATTTTGGAAATTTTGTGGACATGATGAGGCCATCATGTTTTTAAATTGTTTTTGGGCCTCTATCGCTTCTTTCAAAGTCCTTTGCAACGATGATTTTTCTTCAATTTGTAGTTCAAGAAAAGGAAGATATGAAGCAGAATTGGGGAATGAATATTGTGAAAATTGTGGACAATGTGGTTGAAAATTTGACACGGGGGAGGTGAATCCCCATGAGCTCTGTGAAGAGTGAAAATTATTTTGAAAATTATAGTCATAGGATTGGGGATATGGGCATATTGAGTCGGATAATCCCAACCCGGCATATATTATTGGTTCATGTTGTATATAGCCGGGTCGGAGTTCTGAGTCAAATGAGGTCGGGGTAAAATATGAATTCATATTAGGATTGAAAAAATTATTATTGTTGAAATCCATATCATAATTTACAAAAAAAAAAACAAACAAACAAACAAACAAAGAAAAAGAAAAAGAAAACAAGCCTATGCTAGGGTTGACTTAGACCTAGACGACTCCTAACTGGTTAGACTATCCACGGGGGGTATATTTTCAGAATCTAACCATGAGCTAATCGGTCAGGTAGGGGCAAGATCAGTGGGAGGTATCCGTGCCGGAGCAACGGGCCTAATTATGTCAAACCACTGTTCTTCGAGGTTTCGCCTCTCAATCCCCAACCTTAGAACCGATTTTACAAGAGTCAACTTCTAATAACTTCTCCCTTAGGTTAATCTCTTAATGAGTCCGAGATGTCCCTAGGGTCAACGTCTAGCAAATTTTATTTTGGCTTGGGTTGTGTGAGTGGGGAGGTGATTTTTGGGCTAAGAGAGGGTATGACTTTCCCATCTTATATTGTATTGGGTGTTGCCCTTAAGTTCAATTTGTGCAAGTATGCAATATAGATAAGAATGAACACATAAAGAGAGTAAATCACCCATGTGTTTGTCCTAACTATATGTAATGCAATATGTACACCTCCGTCAAGGTCACAACAACACAAGAACAAAATACAGTATATTGGAATGAAAGTTGACCGTACCTGATGCAAATGTCTAAACCGTTTTAAAGCATCCAATTTCCATATTTTAGTTCTTAAATTATTATAGTGCACAGGTAACAAATATTAGCAACAGAATATAATAATATACAAGAATTTACCCAACCACACAAGAGAAAGTGGAGTTCTGCAATGCTAAAGAATTTGACCTGCACACCAAAAAATAAAGAAGAAAAGTTAACAAAACGTGAAATCAAACCGTTCTCATCCCCGGCAACGGCGCCAGAATTTAATCGGGGAAAATCGCGCACGAAAAGTGTATGTTTTGAACTCAATAGTTAAAGTGTGTGTTTTTGGCTTCCTCGATGCTTCCGTTATAGCATAGAGGCTAAAATGATTCAAATCCACAAGGACGAGAGGCGATACAAGCTTTACCGGTTGATTCACATGTTATTAAAAGTTCTTCAATATTTTACAGTATGAAAAGAAAAGAAAATAAAGAATGAAAAGAAAGTATGGTGAAATACAAAGAAGTAAGAACATAGAAGATAAAATGTTTGTGTTTTTAGAATATTTCTAAAACAAAGTGAAAAAGAAAGAAAACCCATGACTACTAACTACTAATGATTCCACTAACATTGATTGGTCGCTAATGTTGCATATTTAGTATCATATTTCCATACTTATTATAGAATAAAATCTGCATTGTCCTAATTATCTGTTTAATTTATTTGCAGGCCCATTCTTTAAGGAGATGAAGAGAAATGAGCCCAAAAGCCCACCAAAATTCTGAATTAAATCAGAATTAATTCGAGCTCACTGAATCAGGGCAAAATCAAGAGGTTGAAAACCGGTTGAGAAGAATCCTCCCAGAATCGATCGGTTAAAGCCAAGAATCAAAGGCCATTTCGTCACACTCCCGGACTCAAACTGAAAATTCAACTACAGATAAAGTCAGAAGGCAAACCAGGGCAACGTACCAACAGGGTGTGGCCACCTGGCCACACCCTGGCTGCGAAAACGCGGCCATTCGCGGCTTGGTTGGGGGAGTTAGGGGGAGTGTTTGCTCCCCCGATCTCCCCGGGATCCTGCTTATTAGGGTTTTGCCTATAAAAGGCCAGTATTTGCACTGAAAATAGACGACCATGCAGAGATAGGATTTAGCTTAGTTTTCTATTTCTTAGTTTAGATTTTTCTTTTCTTTTTATGTAATTTGTATGTAAGCTTAGGTTAGATGAAGATTCATGTAAGTAAGAGAGAGAGGCTGATGTTGAGAGTGACACCGATGTACCCTCCTCCTTTCTTCCATTGTTTCTGCAATCAATAAAGGTAAACATTTGTTTATGTTAGTCTCTTTACTTTTGTTTTCTTTTTCTTTTCCTCTTTCTACTTTACCTCTGTTTGTTTTTGATGAGAATGCAAGTGAAGCCAGAAGCATAAGTATAACGATGCTTTGTGAGTGCCAACGATAGTTCATGAAGACGATCTCCTCCTCAAGATCCATATCACTTCATTCTTGCTAGGACTTCATGATATAATGCGAACTGGGACTGAGATAGATCCTATGACCTATGCGTTGAATGCCTCCGAATGCAAGGTAGAACATGCAAAGTTTCCAGGTAAGTCATCAATCAAACTAGGTAAGTATTTCTTCACTCTTCTTTCTTTCTTTTCTTTTATTTCTTAGTAAAGATCACCACCTCTTCCAAATCATTCTTTTTTCGACTCATTTGTACATAGTCGCTTTCTTCCCCTTTCTTTGTAAATAGTCATTCTCCATTTCTCTCCACTTTCTTCATCTCTCATTTTCTTTCTAACTTTAACATAACTTTCTTTTTCATTTTTATTTCTTTAAACAAAGAAGAATCTTCGCTTTTCTTCATAAAGATTTCAATACAAAACCGTGAACGCTTCTATTGCAAACCCTCCTTGTGGATCACGACCCGCATAGCCACTTGCTATAGCGGTAAGAATTGAGCACTTGCACATCCTTATTCTTAGATCTAAAATTTCATATTTTTGTGCAGGTTTAAGCTTCAATCAATTTTTGGCGCCGTTGCCGGGGAGGTAGCGTTTTTATTGAAATCTGAATTTTTATTGAAAATTTTTTAGAACTAAAATGAACTTTCTTCTCTGTTGCAGGTTATAGGGAAAGCAAAGTAGGAAATTAATATTGCAGTAACATACAAGTGGTCTTGGGCCTCTGCTCTAGAAAGCAGAGACCAAGGGCCCTCTGATTTGCCGCGTTTTCGCGGCCAAAGCCGCGGATCCGCGGCAAAGAAGAGTTGACTACTAATAGGTTTTGTGCAGGGTTGCTTGCTTTGCAAAAACATAGCTTGCTGCAACTTTATTTCTTATATTCCATCACCATAAACCTGCTAATAAACCAACAATAAAATACTTGTTGAAAAGATAAAAAATTTGATTAGACGTTTGCATTTTAGGCACGTGTCTTTTCAATTCATTTATTTTTACTGTTGAAGAGTGCTGGAGCAAGGTACGTTCGCATTGCATGTAGAATAGGACTCATCTCTTGGTTGATTTACATAGCTTTGAGTGAATCTTATTTACATATTTTGTACACTTGCACAAACTGATCTTAAGGGCACCACCCATTAATAAGATAAGGTGGGGATTTAATCACCCTTCCTTAGCCCAAAAATCAGATTCCAAGCACTCACTAACCTAAGCCTAACTAAAAATGAGTAGACGTTGGCCCTAGGGACATCTCGGACTCAATTAGGAGATTATCCTAAGGGGGAAAGGTGTTGGAATTTGACTCCTGCAAAATCAGTGTCTGGGAAAGGGATTAAGGGCCGAAAGCCTGAAGATTGGTGGTTATTTAATTAAGGAACGTCTTTGACAGAAAATCTCCCACCAATCTTGCCCTGACCTGGCTGATTAGCTTGTGGTCAAAGTCTGCATTAGACCTCCCGTGGACAGTCTAATCAGTTAGGAGTCGTCTAGGTCATAGGTCTACCCTAACTTAGGTTAGAATTTTTTCTTTTTTGTTTGTTTATTTGTTTGTTTTTCTTTCTTTTTGTTTGTATTCCATTGTGTGATATGGCTTATAATAATAATTTTTCCAACTTCAATAATAATCCATATTACACACCGACTTCATTTTCGGATATTACCAGCCCGGCATATCATAACTTTAACCAACCTAGTGTGCCGGATTGGTCTTATCCGAATCAATATAACCCATGTCCCCAAGCTTATAACTATAATTTTCATAATGATTTCAACTCTTCACAGAGTCAGTGGGGATTCACCTACCCCGAGTCAAATGATCAACCAACTTGTCCTCCTTCTCCACCTAGTCCACAATATTTTCAAGATTCATACTCAGTTCTACCAGTCCAAAATAGAAAACCATCAATTTTGGAAATGAGTATGCGTGAGTCCAAACAAAAATCACAAAATCTAATGGACTCACAATTTCACTACCAATTCCAAGACAACACTTCATCTTTTCAACACAACAATGAACATATCACCTATGAAGAGATGCTTGAAGCCATGACTCAGGCTCAAAACGCTCGTAATAACGACATAGATATGATGGTCCAATCTTTACATTCTCACCATTGGGCCAGTTCGGATGTCGGTAACCATTCCGTTAGAGCCGAAGAGTCATGTAGTTTTGGAAATCAAGGGTCCATTTCAGGACAATCATTTGAACTTGCCCAAACTCCAAATTTTGAAAAGAATATTGACAGTTTGGCAAGTTATCCTTTTCCTGAAATCGAACTTGAAAATGAATATGATCATGAATCTCAACTTAGTGATTCAATTTTTCTTCCTGATTCAATAATGACTCCGGTGTCTTCACCTGATTTCAATCTTCTTCCTGAGTCAACATTGAATCCTGTGCCAATTCATCATGAAATTGAATCACTTATTTTTGATGATCATATTGAACTTGACCAATTTTACACTTTTGAAAATCCTATTGACAAATTGGCAAGTTCTCATTTTTTTGATATTGAACTCAATGAGATATGTGACCTAGATTCTCAAATCTGTGATCCAGTTCAACTTTCTGAATCAATATTGACTCCTGTTTTGTTACCAAACTTGAGTAATATTTTAGAGTCAGTTTTGATTCCCCCACCTATCATTCCTGAACTTGAATCACCAATATTAAGTCACATTCCATTGTTGGAAAATCAATGTGGACTTGAGTTTCAACTTCTTGACTTGGACACACTTCTTGAACCAATCTCGACTCCTGAACCTTTACTTGACTTAAGTCACCATCCTGAGTCGGTATTAGTTCCTGTACTTCCTGAGTCCAAGTTAGTCATTCTATCATTTCATACTCCATTTTGGGACGAGGTGGTTGACAAATTTGACTCTGAAATCAGTTATGGAATTTGAAAATTAGATGGGGTCAAATACTTAATAAAAATCCTTCATGGATACACAATCTTAATGGGTTATATTAGTGAAATTTCTGATGGGTTCCTCCGAACCCCATGAAAAGTTGATAGGGCCGCATTTCGTGGACCAATCAGACCACCTCCGGAACCACCACCTTAGGTAACATTTTCCTTCCCTTTCTTCTTTTTCATGCATCTATGCATTAATTCATACATTGAGGACAATGTATGAGATAGGTGTGGGGGAGGATCTAACATAACTAGTTTTTTCTTTTTATTAAAAAAAAATTATTAACATTTTCTTTACTTTTAAAAACTTTTTGAAAATAGAAACAATACTTTGACATATTTTTTTGTAAAAAATTAAGTTAATTTTAAGGAATAGGAAAATCCAAATTAGGATTTCTTATACTTGGTCAAATAAGATTATTTGTTTGATTTTTAGGGTTAGGAAGAAAATTTGTCAAAGTAATTTAGTCTTGATCTTTACCTTGATGAAATATGCACACTTCATACACTTACGCACTTAGGGTTCAAAAACAAAGATTCTTATGCCTTATAAAAAAAAAAAGAAATGAACAAGTCTAATTATTGATTAGCTAGGTGCTCTGGCCTAAGCAAGCCTTAGTATTTATGCGAAAGATGATTAGATAAGTTTAAGAAAAAAAATATAAAATCCTCTGATTAAGCTGGGTATTTGTGTCTAATAAAGCATAAGTATTCACGCCTAAAAGTGGTTCATATAATAAATCCTTAGTTTTGTGGCCTTATTTGCTCGAGTTCTTAAGTCCTTGGGGTGTTTTCTCACCGGTGCCCTAAGACCGTTTGGTTTGGGAGTCATCGATTAAAGGCTCGTTACATGGGCAGATTAGAAAGCCTAGTAGAACTAAGGAATAATACCACAAAAAAAAAGTATATATAAATAAATAAGGCATAAGAGTTAGAGTTAATGAACCCTTAGTCAAAATTTTCACAGTCACAAGGTGCATATGACTTAGGGTAAAGTAATAGACTAGATGAGAAGTACAATTTGACTCCTTACTTTGATTGATAACAAATTTTTGAATAGAGACTAAGTGTAGGAATGAAAAATTCAGTTTTCCTATAACTTATAGATTACTTAAATCTTACAATTATATTTCAAATATTTTTCTCTTTCAAAATGCTTTTCGAAAATACTAACTCTTTGTTTCTCTTTCTTTATGGATTTTGTGGGTGCAATCCGCTGAAAACCCTCACGAGACAAAACTCGTCCTCTAGGGGAAACCTAGAGGTTTAACGGCTTGTTGCACATGCTCAGTGCAATCGCGTGACCTGCGAAAGTGGTCTAATAATCCTTAGTATAGTTTAGTTTTTTTGCTCGAGGACGAGCAAAAGATAAGTATGGGGGTGTGATTGGTCGCTAATGTTGCATATTTAGTATCATATTTCCATACTTATTATAGAATAAAATCTGCATTGTCCTAATTATTTGTTTAATTTCTTTGCAGGCCCATTCTTTAAGGAGATGAAGAGAAATGAGCCCAAAGCCCACCAAAATTCTGAATTAAATCAGAATTAATTCGAGCTCACTGAATCAGGGCAAAATCAAGAGGTTGAAAATCGGTTGAGAAGAATCCTCTCAGAATCAATCGGTTAAATCCAAGAATCAAAGGCCATTTCGTCACACTCCCAGACTCAAATTGAAAATCCAACTACAGATAAAGTCAGAAGGCAAAACCAGGGCGACCCACCAACAGGGTGTGGCCACTTGGCCACACCCTGGTCGCGGAAACGCGGCCAGAGCCGCGTTTCCGCGGCTTGGTTGGGGAGTTAGGGGGAGCGTTTGCTCCCCCGATCTCCCCGGGATCCTGCTTATTGGGGTTTGCCTATAAAAGGCCAGTATTTGCACTGAAAATGGACGACCATGCAGAGATAGGATTTAGCTTAGTTTTCTATTTCTTAGTTTAGGTTTTTCTTTTCTTTTTATGTAATTTGTATGTAAGCTTAGGTTAGATGAAGATTCATGTAAGTAAGAGAGAGAGGCTGATGTTGAGAGTGAACCGATGTACCCTCCTCCTTTCTTCCATTGTTTCTGCAATCAATAAAGGTAAACATTTGTTTATGTTCATCTCTTTACTTTTGTTTTCTTTTTCTTTTCCTCTTTCTACTTTACCTCTGTTTGTTTTTGATGAGAATGCAAGTGAAGCCAGAAGCATAAGTATAACGATGCTTTGTGAGTGCCAACGATAGTTCATGAAGACGATCTCCTCCTCAAGATCCGTATCACTTCATTCTTGCTAGGACTTGATGATATAATGTGAACTGGGACTGAGATAGATCCTATGACCTATGCGTTGAACGCCTCCGAATGCAAGGTAGAACATGCAAAGGTTTCCAGGTAAGTCATCAATCAAACTAGGTATGTATTTCTTCACTCTTCTTTCTTTCTTTTCTTTTATTTCTTTAGTAAAGATCACCACCTCTTCCAAATCATTCTTTTTTCGACTCATTTGTACATAGTCGCTTTCTTTCCCCTTTCTTTGTAATTAGTCATTCTCCATTTCTCTCCACTTTCTTCATCTCTCATTTTCTTTCTAACTTTAACATAACTTTCTTTTTCATTTTTATTTCTTTAAACAAAGAAGAATCTTCGCTTTTCTTCATAAAGATTTCAATACAAAACCGTGAACGCTTCTATCGCAAACCCTCCTTGTGGATCACGACCCGCATAGCCACTTGCTATAGCGGTAAGAATTGAGCACTTGCACATCTTTATTCTTAGATCTAAAATTTCGTATTTTTGTGCAGGTTTAAGCTTCAATCAAACATGCAGACCTCTTAGTGATAGTTGCCTCACATGTATCCTTGGCAATCACTAGTCCTTTGTTCAAGAGCGTTTCAAAGCATGACCCATATGTAACTCATCGCATCCCCACTGAACAAAACAAGTACAAGCTACACTTAAACCATCAAAACTTAACAAAAGTAAGCATGGAGTAAAGTAATGTTAGCTTGTTAGAGAGTTAGGAAGTTAGAGTGTTGATCCATTATCATGAGCCATTAATGGCTCTTGCAAGAGCAAGGCCAAGTCGAGGCTATTAGATTCATGTGGATTATCAAATAAGAAGTTAGTAAGTTAGTGATTAGTAGTTAGTTGCCATGAGAGAAAATTAGCTAAACATGTAAAAGAAATTAGAGAGAAGAAAACAAAGAGAGGGAAAAAGAGAACCTTTCATAGATTGTCACCTTCTATTACAAGAACTCTTACTTTCCAACCATATCCACTATCTCTCCTATTACAAGATCTACAAGAAATAAAAAATACAAAGGAAGAAGAAGAACTAACCTAAACTAAACTACCCTAAACTACACATGAAAGAAACTATCCTAACTCTCTGTATTTCCTTCTCTTCAGAACCCCAGGGGGTATTTATAGGCACCAGGGGAAAGAGGGCAAGGGGGACAACCCCTGGCCCAAAGAACGGGCGCGGCCGCGCCCGTACGGCCGCAAAAACGTGGCCATAGCAGCGTTTTCGCGACTTGTCTAGAGCTACGCGTGCGGCGCCTGCTGCCGCGCGCTGTCGCGTCTATCCCATATCGGCTGCAGGTCTCGGTTTCTGGTTTTGGGCCCCTAATTTTGACGAGTCGTGTCCAAAGTCAATGGCTATATTATAGGCCTTTATTCACCCATTAAATGGTGATTTAGGGTCTTCTTCTTCATTGCACACCATAGACCTAGAAACATACAAGAGAGGTATTATTAGCAGAATTTAATATTCAATAAATGTGAAGTGTGGTATGAAATATGCAGTTTGAGACTAATCAATCCCCTTCTCTCTTCTTCTTATCTTTTCCTTCTTTTACTTTTTCTTTTCTCCTCTGCCCTTCTCTCCCTTTGGCCGACGATGCAGCCTCCCCCTTCCAAATTCTCTCTCTCCGCCATTTCTCTCTCACTCTTTATTTAATCTTTTGCACTCTCTCAATTTCACTCTCTCTTTCCTCCCCAATTCACCTTAATTGGCCACCATCACCAAGATCCGGTGCCGACCACACCTCCATCAGACCCCTAGGTTGGCGGCGGCCCCAACTCCGACGCCACTTCCCCTCCCCCTCTCCTCCAACTCCAACATCTTCACCATCTCCACAACAAATTTCCATCACCAAAACTCCTCCTTCAAAATCACCACCATCATCCTTGCCTCTACCACATCCACCACCTCAACCACCCATAACCACCACCCACTCCTTCTCCAACCCTTACTTCCTTCAATCTCTCCACCAGCATCAAAATTCCACCACAATTTTCTTCCTCCTCTTAAATTCACCACCACCATTTCTTGCTCAAATCCCACCATCACAACCACCAATCCACCTCCACAACTTTCATCTCCTCCTGTTTCTCTCATTTCCTTCAATTCCATCATTCCACAACCCAAGCCACCATCACCACTACATATCACCACCACGCCCCACCAACACCCCTTCACCCTCCCTTCCTCCTCTGGTTGGCTGGCGCCTCCCCTGGCCAGCTGGCGTCGCCCAGTGGCCGGCAAAGCCATTGGCCCCTGGCCATGACTGTCCTCCCTTCTCCTCTCTCTTTGCTTCTCTCTCCTCTCTCTCTCTTTGCTTCTCTCTCCTCTCTCATAAGTTCTCTCTCCTCTCTATATTTTATTGTATTTGAACACGTGCGCGCGTTGATTTTGGAGTTTCAGGATTTTATGGTCTGTTTAGAGATTTTAGGCAAGTGCTTCTCGTTTTTCATATGTAACCCTGCTTCAATGGGTGTATTGTATTTTCTGTGGATTGCGTATTTGTATTTTCTATAAACCGTTGTATTTGTATCGGTGTGACGAATGCTTGTAATAGTGTAGTTTAATACTTGTACATATATACTGCTTTATTACTGTATTTGGCTGACCCTTCTTGGTCGTTAGTCTCCGGGCTTAAACCCTCTGGGTTTTCTATCTTTGCCCGAGAGCCTAACTATGTCGTGTGATTGCGAGTCGAGCTTCATTGGGACACTGATTAGTCTCTAATTTTGCATAATTTTCATCACATTCTCATATTTATTTCATGTAAAATTCTACTAATAAATCCTTGCTTGCTTGATCCTAGGTCCATGGGTAAATGAAGAAGAAGGTCAAAATCACCATTATTTGGTGATTAAAAAGCTTAAAAGATAGCTATTGACCTAGAGAGCTGACTCTGTCAAAATCAGGAGCGTTAGCCAACAGGGGGACAACAGCGCAGCACGCAGCAGGCGGCGCCGCACGTGCCGCCCAAGGAAAGCCGCGGAAACGCGGCATTTTGCCGCGAAAACGCGGCCAAACCAGAAACCAAGAGATCCAGCCGACAGGGGGACAACCAGGCGGCGCGCAGCAGGCGGCGCTGCGCGCGCCGCAAAAGCATTGCCGCGGAAACGTGGCAAATGCCGCGTTTCCGCGGCCATGTGGCCGCGCGGCGCGCCGCGTTTTGGGCCAGGGTTTGTCCCTTGGCCCCCCTCATTCCTGATGCCTATAAAAACCCAGGAGGGTTCTTCAGTTGCGAGATCCAGAGAGTTGGAGAGAAATTTGTAGTTTTTTTTTAGGTTTAGTTGTTGTTCTTCTTCTTCTTCTAAGTTCTAGGTTTAGGATTTAGCCTTAAAAGTGAAAGAGAGAGAGTTTGTAAGGAGTTGTATTTGGAAGGGTGACAAGATAAATACAAGTACTACTTCTCTTCCTTCTTTCCATTTACTTGTCTTTGCATTTGCTTTTACATTCTTGCTTTAGTGTAACTCCTTCTCTTTATCTCTTTTCTTTTGTTGTTCTTTTCTTTACCATGTGTAACTAACTCCTCCATAGCATGGCTAACTAACTACTAACCCCCTAATCTTTAACTGCTTAATCGATAACCCGCATGAGTCAATAGTGTCAACAAGCCTTGTGCAAACGAGAGTTATGACATCTTAAGACGAGGGTTCTAACTCTAACTTACCTACAAGTATTTACCTTCTTATATTTCATACTTAAATAGTTTTGATGATCTATAAGTTTTGTACTTTGCTTGTTGTTGTAAGTTAGAGACTTTCCTTTTAACTTTGCCGATACCATTAGTGCACTCGTGTCTTCCCGTATTCTTGCCTTCTAATGGATCTTGATATGGGAATGTCCGAGTTTTTGCCGTGTAAAGCAAAGTTATAGGAAGAACTTTCACTCGATTTTCACGTGAATAGTTCCATTGCATCAGGGGTAAGCTTGCCTATGATCCATCGTGAGGCACATCTTCAAGAAGTTAGGGATTAGTGGGAGCAATTAGTAGAAGGTTAGCCATGCGTTTTTACAACTAAGAAAAATCCACTTTTACAAACTACCAAAACATTTTCCAACAATCCTTGAAACAACTTGTTTTCACTTTTTAAATTCTTTATTTGGAAATAAAGAACATTCTCTTTTCTTGAACATAAAAGCCGCATCAAGCTTCCATCGCTCTCCCTCCTTGTGGATACAACCCGTATAGCCACTTCGCTACTACGGAAGAATCGCAAAAGCAGTAACTTCGACCCACTCTCTTTCTACTTTTCTTGTGCTTGCTTTTTGCCGATCAAATTTTGGCGCCGTTGCCGGGGAGGGAACGGCTTTATTGTTCACTACTAAAGATTGTTCTTTTTGTGTGCAGGAGAAGTACCAAGGAGCTCACCATCACGGGAAGCGAAGGAGGTGGCCAAGGACATTGCGCGAGGATTTATTTGCCCTCGGAAAAATTCGTGTAAAAGCGAGTTTTTCCGATTGAAGTACTAACAAACTCGTTTGCAGGGTTGCCGAGCGCCGCTAAAAAAAAAAGTGCTTTCAAAATTTCTAGTTTCCTTAGATGCTTCACCATATGCATGTGTAATAAATTCAACAGAAATTTACTTGTTGCTTAATTGAAAATTGGATTAGACTTTTGCATATAGGGCACGTATCTATTTCAATTCATTTCAATTTCTATTGAAGAGTGCTGGAGACAAGGTACGTGTGCATTCATATAGAATAGGACCAACATTTTGAAGTAATTTACCGCTTTGAATGTTACCTTGTTGTGAATAAACTGTACATTTGCACAATTGACTTTAAGGGCAAAACCCAAATAAACATGATAAGGTGGGGATTTCATCACCCTTCCTTAGCCCAAAAACCATCTCCAAGTGCACTCACACTTTCCCAAGCCTTAACTAAAAATCAATAGACGTTGGCCCTAGAGACATCTCGGACTCACTAAGAGATTAACCGAGGTTGGAAATTGTAAGAACTATACTCCTGCAAAATCGGTGTCTAAGGAAAGTGGATTGAGAGGTAAAGCCTCGAAAGCTCCGTGGTTTGGCATAATTAGGCCCGTGGCTCCGCCCGGATACCTCCCCCCGAGCTTTGCCCTTTCCTGGCCGATTAGCTTGTAGTCGAGTTCCTGCAACAACCTTCCCCGGAGAATCGACCAGTTAGGAGTCGTTTAGGTCCAGGTACTTTAGACTAAGGCTTGTGGTTGTTTTTCTTTCTTTTGTTTGTTTTTCACTCTGTTCGATTGTTTGTTGTTTTTGCGTTGGTTGTGGTGTGCTGCATGCAAGAGTGGGTGAGAGATCCGTCAACTTCCATATTAACAAGAAACACTTCTCTACCCTTGCATCCAGAACCGGTGATGGCGTCGCTGCAGGATAGATTTTACCCGATCAGAACTTCACTTCCATCTTGCATAAAACTTCCTGAAGCAAACGGCAATAACTTCGAGTTAAAGCCCCAATTCATTAACACTCTTCCAAATTTCATGGTTTAGAATCAGAAGACGCATACTTCTTTGTTAGAGAATTTGAAGAAGTATTCCTAATGATACGAATACCCCAGCTAGGAGACGATGCCGTTAGGTTACGTTTCATCCCTTTTTCCCTAAAAGACGTAGCTAAGAAGTGGTTGTACAGTTTGGCAGCAGATTCAGTCACGACGTGGGATGATTTCGTCAAGGCTTTCTTGAAGAAATTTTACCCAATTCACAAAACTGCCCTCATTAGGAAGAACATCATGCAGTTTAAGCAAGACCCGAGCGAACCATTTTGGAGATACTTTGAGCGATTCAAAGATCTCCTCGCTCAGTGCCCTCATCATGGCGTGGAGAAATGGCGTCAGTGCCAGATTCTCTACGATGGTCTAGATTATCAGACTAAGACCCTGTTAGAAACAATGTGTCAGGGAGGGTTCTTGCAGAAGGATGAGAATCAGGGTTGGGATTTGTTTGAGGATTTAGCGGAGAAAACCCTGCAATGGGAGCCAGCCTCAGAAAAACCCAGGAATTCACAATCTATAGCTTCAAGAGGAGGGCTCCTATCCCTAGAATCATCCATAGCTGCCGAGGCTAAGATTGCTACCCTGATGAGAAGGATAGAGGCTCTGGAAACAAAAGAGCCTGCTAGTGTCAACCAGATCAACCCACCACCAATTCACAATCCGGGTTGTTCATATTGTCAGGCACCGAACCATGTCTTTGAAGAATGCCCTGTTTTCCATGCCCAACAAATGCCACCGGAACACATGAACGCGGCTTACTCACGGCCGCCTCACAACCCCTACTCGCAGACCTACAATCCCGGCTGGAGGAATCACCCAAATTTCTCCTAGGCCCAAAACAATCCTCCCAAACCTAATTTTTCCAACAACTTTCACCACCCTGCTCCTCCACCACCTTTTCCCAGTCAAGCCCCTTCTTCCTCCTCCCAAAGCTCTCCAATGGAAAAGAAGATCAGTAAATTGGAGGAGAGTATAGAGGCTTTCATTAAGTCCCAAGCCGCTTTCATGCAGAATCAGGGACAAACTTTGAACAACCATTCACAGGCCATATCAAGGTTGGAAATGCAAATGAGCCAGCTAGCTAGCTCCCTAAGTGAAAGACCCAAAGGAACTTTGCCTAGTCAGCCGCTAGTGAACCCAAAACCCTCCAACCAAGCTTATGAGATTCAAGATCCATCGATTAACCACTATAATGCTGTTCACACACTGCGATCTGGAAAGAAGGTAGACAACCAGGTCTACCAACAGAAGAGTCCAGTCCATCCAGATCCCACTCAGGCCTCCACCTCTGCTAGTTCCTCCCAATCCGTTCCACAAAAATCTGACGAGGACAAAGCTGCTGAACAAGTTCATAAGCCTGTAGCACCCTTTCCCAATAGGCTTAGGAACAATAATAAAAATATGCACATGGAGAAAATGCTAGAGATGTTCAACCAGGTTAAATTGAATGTGCCACTTCTTGACGCTATCCAACAAGTCCCGGCTTATGCCAAATTTCTGAAGGATATGTGTACTAAGAAGAGAAAGACCAATGTGCCCAAGAAAGTGTTCTTGGCCACTAACATAAGCGAAATTCTGTCTGGTCCCATTCCGGTGAAATACAAGGATCCCGGATGTCCCACCATTTCCTGCACCATAGGACAGACCGAAATCAGTAGAGCGCTTCTTGACCTGGGAGCAAGTATTAACTTGCTACCTCTCTCTGTATACCAGCAACTTGGGTTGGGTGAGCTAAGCCCAACTTGAGTCACTATCCAGCTAGCTGACCGATCTGTGAAGATCCCAAAGGGGGAAATCACAGATGTTCTCATCCGGGTCGGGGATTTCATTTACCCCGTTGACTTCATTGTGCTTGAGACCCAACAGTGTCCAATCTTAGGTCTCAAACTCCCGTCATCTTAGGGCGCCCATTCCTTGCTACAGCCAATGCCATAATCAACTGTAGGAACGGGTCCATGCGATTAACTTTCGGAGACATGACGAAGGAAGTCAATGTCTTCAATCTTGGAAGACAACCTAGGGATGTCAACGATCAGACATTTGAGGTCAATTCTATTGAAAACCTGACCAGTGAACATGAGGAATGTATGGAGATAGAAGCTGAGGCAGAGTTTGATCTGGAGGCTGAGGATTTTAATCTAGACCAGATCGTGGATTCAGCAGTGGATTGGGCATCAAGCCCCAGTGTACCCCATCTTAGGATCGAAAGCCCAGAGATTCCCTCCAATGAAGCAACACCTTCCCTAGAGTTGAAAGCCCTGCCTGAACATCTCAAGTACGCCTACCTGGGCGGAAAGGACACCTTGTCAGTCATCATAGCATCCCACCTGACTGAGCAACAAGAGGACAGCTTAATGTCTATTCTGAAAAGACATAGGGAAGCCATTGGATGGACGATGAAGGACATCAAGGGAATAAGTCCAGCCATAGTGCAACATAGAATCCATTTAGTTGATGAAGAAACCCCTAGGAGGGACCCACAACGCAGGCTTAACCCTCTCATGCAAGAGGCAGTGAAGGCTGAAATTCTGAAAATATTAGATAATGGGATCATTTATCCCATTTCTGATAGCCAATGGGTTAGCCCTGTTCATGCGGTCCCAAAGAAGGCTGGCTTTACGATAGTAGAAAATGAGGAAAAAGAGTTGGTACAAACAAGACTGCCTACCAAGGTTCGTGTTTTGTATCGACTACAGAAAGTTGAATGCTGCTACCCGTAAAGACCACTTCCCGCTACCCTTCATCGACCAAATGCTTGAGCGTTTGGCTGGACATGAGTACTACTGCTTTCTGGATGGGTACTCGGGATACAATCAAATCCCCATTTCTGCAGAAGACCAGGAAAAGACGACGTTCACCTGCCTGTTCGGAACCTTTGCTTATAGGCGCATGCCTTTTGGATTGTGCAATGCTCCTGCAACGTTCCAACGGTGCATGCTTAGTTTGTTCTCTGATATGGTGGAACGTTTTCTGGAGATTTTCATGGATGACTTCTCCATCTACGGAGATTCATTTAATCAATGTCTTCATCACTTAGAGTTAGTGCTACAAAGATGCATTGAGAAGAACCAAACTCTAAACTGGGAAAAATGTCACTTTATGGTGAGACAAGGGATTGTCTTGGGGCATGAGATTTCGAGGAGAGGCATAGAAGTCGATAAGGCTAAGGTAGAAGTGATTGCTAAGCTTCCACCACCCAAAAGCATCAAGGATATTAGATCCTTTTTAGGGCATGCTGGGTTCTACCGACGGTTCATTAAGGACTTTAGCAAAATCGCGAGGCCCTTAACCAACCTGCTCGCTAAGGACGTGCCCTTTGATTTCAATGATGAATGTTTCAAATCATGGGAGAAGCTTAAGCAAGAACTGATTTCTGCACCTATCATTTCTGCTCCTAATTGGGCCCAGCCATTTGAAATCATGTGTGATGCATCTGATTCTGCTATTGGCGCTGTTCTAGGATAGCGCATCGATAATAGGCAGCACGTGATTTACTATTCGAGTAGGACCTTGAATGACGCCCAACAGAATTATACAACGACTGAGAAGGAATTCTTGGCTGTTGTCTTTGCGTTAGAAAAGTTCCGGCCCTACTTGTTAGGTTCGAAAACGGTGATTTTCACAGATCACTCGGCTCTTAAATACCTTATGACCAAGAAGGAAGCAAAAGCCCGACTGATTCGGTGGATCCTTTTTGCTTCAAGAATTTGACTTAGAAATCTGGGATAAAAGAGGTATCGAAAATGTGGTTGCTGATCATCTCTCACGAATTCCGAATGCACCAACCATCCCAGCCCCGATCAACGAGAATTTCCCGGACGAGCACATCCTAGCCATTCTTAAGGAACCCTGGTATGCTGACATCGTTAATTACCTAGCCACGGGACAATTACCTGCTGATTGGACAAAGCAAGACCAAGACCGCTTCTTTGCCCAAGTACGGTACTTCTTCTGGGAAGAACCGTATCTTTTTAAGTATTGTCCAGATCAAATAATTAGACGATGCATACCTGAGGAGGAACAGAGGAGTGTGCTCAGCTTTTGCCATGACCTTGCATGCGGAGGACACTTCGGTCCCCGCAAGACTGCAGAGAAGGTTCTATAAAGTGGGTTCTACTGGCCCACTTTTTTCAAAGACTCATATCATTTTTGCAAGTCATGTGCAAACTGTCAGAAGATCGGGAAAATTTCTAGAAGAGACATGATGCCCCTGAACCCAATCCTTGAAGTTGAAATTTTGATGTTTGGGGTATTGATTTCATGGGGCCATTCCCCAACTCCTTCGGCAACCAATTCATTTTGGTTGCTGTCGATTATGTCTCTAAGTGGGTAGAAGCTGTGCCAAGCAAGACGAATGACAACAAAGTGGTTGTCAAATTTCTCAAAGAAAACATCTTCTCCCGGTTTGGCACCCCTCGAGCAATAATTAGTGATAACGGATCGCATTTCTGCAACAGAGTTTTTGAAGCTCTGATGCGAAAATATTCCATCAATCACAAGTTATCGACCCCGTATCATCCCCAGACAAATGGGCAGGTTGAAGTCACCAACCGACAGATCAAGCTCATTCTGGAAAAGACTGTTGGACAAAACCGAAAGGATTGGTCGGTTAAGCTCAATGATGCATTGTGGGCTTACCGTACCGCATTTAAGACAGTTCTGGGGATGTCTCCTTATAGAATCGTGTTTGGCAAAGCCTGTCATCTGCCAGTAGAGTTAGAACACCGGGCCCTCTGGGCAATTAAGCAACTCAACTTTGACCTGCCCAAGGCCGGTGAACTTAGGAAACTGCAGATTTCTGAATTAGAGGAGATACGGAATGAAGCTTATGAGAATGCACGAATCACCAAGAGCAGGACCAAACTTTTTCATGACCAATTCATAACCCGGAAAACTTTGCCCCGGGAGATAGGGTTCTGCTGTACAATTCTAGGCTTCATATTTTTGCGGGGAAACTAAAAACTCGTTGGTCGGGACCATTCATTGTGCGCACTGTTTTCCCACACGGTGCCGTGCTTATCGCAGATCCTAAAAATAACACGGAATTTAAAGTGAATGGGCAAAGACTGAAGCTCTTCTTGACCACTGAGCCGATGATTCTAGATGATAGTGTGCTGACTCTTTTTGCTCCATCATACACCTAACCACAACAAACAATTAAAAAAAATGTTTATATGCTTACCCCATGTACATTCTTCTTGACATTTCCTTTAGCCTCTTCGTACTTGGCCTGCCCGAGTCCACAAAGACGGTGACATCATCTCTTCCCCCTATTTATTGCATTTACATTTTCATCTGCATTCATTGAGGACAATGCATTAGATAGGTGTGGGGGGTGCTAACACTTTTTCTTTTTTTCCTTTCTTCTTTCCAAAAAAAAAAAATCTCTCAGATTGAAAAGAATTTTTCATACTCTTTATAAAAATACCAAAAGATTGTGGAATTATGGGAACCTTAGTAATAAATCTTTATTTTTGCGTGAGTAAATAAGAAAGATTGGTTTGACTAAAGAGTTAGAAAGGATAAGGAAAACAACTCACACCTTTTATTTAGCCTTAGTAGAATATGCATAATTCACACACACATGCTTGGGATTTAGAAACACAACTTTTCAAAAAAAAAAAAAAGGAGCTGGATAATTGTGCCTCAAGAAGCATGATTACTCACGCCAGAAAAATAATCTTTATAAATAAATCTTGATTTCGTGGCCTACTCCACTTGCATATTTGACCTGAAGGGTGTTTTTTTCACCTGGTGCCCTAAGACCATCTGGTTTGGGAGTCATCGGTTTGATATGTGCTATATAAGGGAAGTAGAAAGCCTAATGGAACCAGGAATAATAAGTAAATATTAATAAAATAATATTCGAAGTTGAGTTGAAAAATCCCAAGCATATCACACTTACACAGTATGCATATCTATCTAAAGCAAAATAAAAGAATGAGTTAGAAGTACAAGATCCTTTCTAAATTTAAAGAAAAACTATAATTTCTTCTTTTATGAAGGCTAAATATAAGAGGACTTATGACGGTTAAACCTAATTCCTACATCATTCGGTCATTTTTATTTAGATGATTGAAAGTTCTTTTTCATATAAATATATATATATATATATATTTATAACAACTAACTTCTTTACTTACTGGATTTTGTGGGTGCAATCCGCTGAAAACCCTCAGGAGACAACACTCCTCCTCTAGGGGAAATCTAGAGGTTTAAAGGCTTGTTGCACATGTTCAGTGCAATCGCGTCACCTGCGAAAGTGGTATAATAATTTTCTTATTTTTGTTTTGCTCGGGACGAGCAAAAAGATAAGTGTGGGGGTGTGATTAGTCTCTAATTTTGCATAATTTTCATCACATTCTCATATTTATTTCATGTAAAATTCTACTAATAATCCTTGCTTGCTTGATCCTAGGTCCATGGTGGGTAAATGAAGAAGAAGGTCTAAATCACTATTATTTGGTGATTAAAAAGCTTAAAAGATAGCTATTGACCTAGAGAGCTGACTCTGTCAAAATCAGGAGCGTTAGCCAACAGGGGGACAACAGCGCAGCACGCAGCAGGCGGCGCCGCACGTGCCGCCTAAGGAAAGCCGCGGAAACGCGGCATTTTGTCGCGAAAACGCGGCCAAACTAGAAACCAAGAGATCCAGCCGACAGGGGGACAACCAGGCGGCGCGCAGCAGGCGGCGCTGCGCGCGCCGCAAAAGCATTGCCGCGGAAATGCGGCAAATGCCGCGTTTCCGCGGCCATGTGGCCGCGCGGCGCGCCGCGTTTTGGGCCAGGGTTTGTCCCCTGGCCCCCCTCATTCCTGGCCTATAAAAGCCCAGGAGGGTTCTTCAGTTGCGAGATCCAGAGAGTTGGAGAGAAATTGTAGTTTTTTTTTAGGTTTAGTTGTTGTTCTTCTTCTTCTTCTAAGTTCTAGGTTTAGGATTTAGCCTTAAAAGTGAAAGAGAGAGAGTTTGTAAGGAGTTGTATTTGGAAGGGTGACAAGATAAATACAAGTACTACTTCTCTTCCTTCTTTCCATTTACTTGTCTTTGCATTTGCTTTTACATTCTTGCTTTAGTGTAACTCCTTCTCTTTATCTCTTTTCTTTTGTTGTTCTTTTCTTTACCATGTGTAACTAACTCCTCCATAGCATGGCTAACTAACTACTAACCCCTAATCTTTAACTGCTTAATCGATAACCCGCATGAGTCAATAGTGTCAACAAGCCTTGTGCAAACGAGAGCTATGACATCTTAAGACGAGGCTTCTAACTCTAACTTACCTACAAGTATTTACCTTCTTATATTTCATACTTAAATAGTTTTGATGATCTATAAGTTTTGTACTTTGCTTGTTGTTGTAAGTTAGAGACTTTCCTTTTAACTTTGCCGATACCATTAGTGCACTCGTGTCTTCCCGTATTCTTGCCTTCTAATGGATCTTGATATGGGAATGTCCGAGTTTTTGCCGTGTAAAGCAAAGTTATAGGAAGAACTTTCACTCGATTTTCACGTGAATAGTTCCATTGCATCAGGGGTAAGCTTGCCTATGATCCATCGTGAGGCACATCTTCAAGAAGTTAGGGATTAGTGGGAGCAATTAGTAGAAGGTTAGCCAAGCGTTTTTACAACTAAGAAAAATCCACTTTTACAAACTACCAAAACATTTTCCAACAATCCTTGAAACAACTTGTTTTCACTTTTTAAATTCTTTATTTGGAAACAAAGAACATTCTCTTTTCTTGAACATAAAAGCCGCATCAAGCTTCCATCGCTCTCCCTCCTTGTGGATACGACCCGTATAGCCACTTCGCTACTACGGAAGAATCGCAAAAGCAGTAACTTCGACCCACTCTCTTTTTACTTTTCTTGTGCTTGCTTTTTGCCGATCAGACACCTCGTCAGGCACGTCTTAGTTATACTTTCGATTTGTTCAGTCTTCAGACTTAACCTCCTGGGATTTACTAGCTATGCCATGTGGCTACGATCCGAGCTTCATTGTGACACCTCGTCAGGCATGGCTTAGCTATGCTCCCGCTTTTCTTAGTATTTGAGCTCCACCGCTATGCGGATAGGCTACTTGTTATCTATTTATATGTGTGTGTTTGATACTAACATTTCTGTAGATACCTACTTAATTTCTGGACTTAACCACTTTGTGGTTTCATTACAGCCTCTGTGCTTAACCTCTCTGAGGTTCATACAAGTCCTCTGGACTTTTCACATGCTCTGGCTGTTAGGCGAGCTTAGCACTCGGCACTTTACTGCTGGCTCCGTTCGAGCATAGTTACGCCATCAGTGTGGCTTCATCACGTGTGTTAGCTAGAAGTTTCATATGTCGCTTCACGATGTGCGTTTAGTTGCGTCACAAGCGGTAACCACGCCGAGCGTCATAGTGTGTAGTGTTATACACGCTAGCTTCGCTTCAGCATTGCTTTGATCTATTTGGATGTTCGCTTGTCTGCTCGCTAACTTTACTCCCGCTTGCTTACTTGTTTAATAGTTTAAATTATAGTTATTAATATTATGGTTGTGAAGAGTTTGAAATCTTTACTTCAACTATTTTTCAAAAACTGTACTATTTTTCGGTATTCTTACTGATCTCCTGTATCGGTACCGTTTTCATGTACTATGTTATATGACAGTTCATATCTATTGTGCTTATCACTTGACATGTTATCACTTAACCCTTGACACCTGCATGTTATTGCCTGACACCTGCTATGTTATCACTAGACTCATGATTATCACATTACAAGAATCCAATAATTAATATCCTATTATTCTTGTACTCCTGTTACTCTTATACCATACTCTTACTCATTCCTGTAATCTGATAATTATATATAATCGATAATGAAAAGAACAACTTATATCGGGTCAAGGGAACTAATGGACTTCAATAATGTCTTTATGTTTACAGTGACATTAGGTATGTTGTGCAACTAAAACTTTGGTTCCACCTGCGGGCCTCCAGGTGCTCTGCGGGATGTACTAGCACCCTGATTACTGCTCCTTCCTAAATGGGCATACAATAAGACCCATCCCCTTCCTGCGCCTTACGATAGCTTTCATACACCAGTGACAGAACATCCTGGGCCATGGTCCCGGGTATGCACGGGACTCATTGTAAACATAATATGTTGGTTTCTTCATCAGTTTCCAATAACTAACCTCGACTTACTCATATATGGATGTATGTGGGTTGAAACGTATTCTAGAACACATGCCCAGATATATGATCGGACGAGTAATAATAATAAGATACTAAATAATAATTCATCGATGTTTCATCGGATTTCGTGTCGCTTTGCAAATCGAGTTGTATACATTCAGATTACGGTGATATGGAATATAAGGGTTTCCTTATTTGGATTATTCCTTCGACGTACTAGTTTCATTAAGCCGTAAATCGGGTTGTACAACTGTTTTTTGCCTGCATTTGGCTTTATCAGATTTGTATTTACCAAATTTTGTGCATGTCGGATTTTAATTTAGATTTATCGATATTTATTATTACTATTATTATTTATTCTATTGTTATTCCTTGCTCACCACTTGTATAATACACTGCATGTTTCTTGCTTGATTACACTTGTACTACTATACGTAACTTTCTGACTAGCTTGCTCTTGATTTTATGTGGATTCTTTAGTTATCATTTATATTCACTGCTTCTTACTTGTCTGCATGTCTTGGGTACACGTCATACTTCACGATACATGTCTATGTTGTTCTCTTCTTCCGTTATTTGAGGGCAACTTTGATTGTGTGCAGTTTGATGGAGACATGAGGTATATGGCATATATGAGGATTTTCTTGTTTAGATTATCTCCTCGACGTACTAATCTTATGAATCCGTCTACTGAGCTCATATAACTGATTTTGCCACATCTGAATATAACACATCACTTGACACCTCATTTCATGTTCGTGTATGTATGCTCACGGTACGATTTTCGATACATGCTTTTTCAAATCAATTTTATCGATACATATGTGTTTGCTTGCGCACGCCACTTGGCCTCCTTTTACCACTCGTTGGGCAGCCTTCTGACTCCCATGAGCCTACATGTTCAGATCCCGGAGATTGGACCGTGGTGGACTTCCTATGAATCAGAGTTGCGCAGTGGCAGCGGTAGACTGTCTGAAGTCATTTCTTTCAGCCCCTCATGCTCGACTCTTGAGATTCCTAATTGTAGCCCGTGATCTCCTTTTGTACTGTTCATTCTTGTATATCTCATTGTAATTCATATTTTGTGCCTCTTGGTAATGTAATATTTGATCATGTTCTGTGATAACAATGTACTTGTACTATTATTGTTGGAATATCTATATTATCGTCGTACTTTCATACTCTGTTTCCTGCATGTACTGATGCTTAGCGTATATATGTGAGGGTTTTTTTCGCTCAGCGTATATACGTCGCAGTAACGTCTTCGTACCCTCGGGATCGAGGCGTGATAGAGTGAGAGAAAGTTTAATAAAGAGAGGAGGATAGAGAAAAGGCGATGGAGGGAAGTCAGAGGGAAGATAGGAAAGAGTTGATAAGGAAGAGAGAGAAAAAGAAAAGAAAAAGAAATTTTATATTATTATTTAATTGAGTTAAATTTTGATTTAATTCAAAAAATCTCCAAAAATTCTGAAAAATAGAATATATTTTCCTGAACAACATTGTGAAATCAATTTCTTGAAATTTATTCTCATTTATTAATTAAAAATCTTGGAGTCTAACAGCGGTACTGGTCGACATCGAATTCTAGAGATTTTCTAGAGCAATTCAGAAAATTTTCAAAAAATTTAGAAAAATTTTAAATATTGGGAAATTAATATTTGGAGCTGAAACAGGCTCAGTTTAGCTTCCAGGAAGGTCAAATCAAGTATTTTCACCATATGTATACTAGAACCGAGGGTTATAAGAAAGAGCTGTATAAATACCTGACTAGATGTTAATGCATGCCAGATATTTCGGATCTACATAACTGCATGATTTGCACGTTACGAACTCGTAACCACCTGAATCTCGTCGCTTGATTGTCGGAATAACCATGTAGAGAAATCTGACACTATCCATAACAGCCTGCACTAATATAGGGGCATTATAACGTTTGGATCATGGGGATGATCTAGCAGCATGGCTGGATCTGCGAATCACGGAGATCGTACCATCTAGTTGTAAGTAACGCAGGAGTAGCAAACTTCAGAGGGTTTCTGTGTCGGAGTCTTGTGTAGCTTTGAAAATGATCCCTGTAATGTCCCCTGAGATTTACACAGCTCCAGTTAATTAGTTGATCTGGGTAAGTAATGTCTGACTGGATATGAGCTCGGGACAAGGCCTAAGACTTTCTTTTTGGGCCCATGTTATGCTTATATGTGAACTGGGCCCGCTGGCAGAGAACGATGCCTCCAGGCGGTGGGAAATGTGTCGTGATCTTGGTGAGTGTAATATCCCTAATTAGTAATACTGTATTTTACTTTTCTAAGTATTTATTTTGATTTACTGATTATTTTTATTTAATCAACTTAATTCATTTCTTTTCTTCATGTGATTATTATTATTATTAAATATGCAAATTATTTTGAGATAGTAAATGGTGGTTTGGCTTTATGTATAATTCCAATATTTCTTATCATTATTTTTAATTACTTCTTACTATTACCTCTATGATTATTTTTATTTTTAACTGTTATCATTAGTAGTAGTTATTACTATTATTATTTCAATATTATTATTAATATTATTATTTATTGGTGTTAATATTATTAGTATTGATGTTGTTAATCATTATTGTCATTGATAAGCATTATTATGTATTAATATTAATACTAAGTGTGATTATTATCATTTGTTATATTATTATTAGTGTTGATATTTTTATTTTGTTAATGTTATTATTATTATGTGGTTAACTATTATTATTGTTACTATTATTTATTATTATTCTTTGATATTAGTAGTATTATTCCTTCTCCTTCTTATTCCTATTCCTAAACTCCATTACCTATTAGCCCTTGATAGGAACCTTTACCTCTTATCTACCCGAAATCCATTTACCCAAAACCCATCACCCATTAAGTAACCCACCCATTAACAATCCTAAACTAACCAATCCTAAATCCTAAAACCAATTAAAATCTTAACTAATTTAATCCCAAACCTATGTTTTTCGCCTCCCTCTTCCTTTGATCTGTAGTCGCCCAACCATGCATCACTCTCTCCCTTCTCTGATCCACGCATCATCCCTTCGGCAACCGTCGCAACTCCAACCCAAGTCACGCAGCACAGCCGTGCCTCCAACCTACACACAGTAACTTGGCAGTGTTATCTCCTCAACAACACCAGCATATCCCTCTCCATGCCTTGCTCTGCTTTTCCTTTGCGGTGAACCCCAGCGATCACCACCAGTGCAGCATCCTCCATCCATTGGCAGAGATTTTCCTCAATTCTAGATTCCCTTAACTTTCGTGCACAGCCCATTGGCACACCTCCTCCACGACCTGCAGATCCTATGGCCTACACCTCCTGCACAGCTCAGACTCCCCCTCTGATTTTCGTCCACACCTGGTGCGCCGAAGCCCTCCCCTGTGCGTGAGCACCCATGGCACTGTCCCCCATTGCCAAGCATCCAACCTCTCCCATGGTCGTTGCCCCCTTCTTTCTCCTAGCCGTCGGTGAACTCCGCCGCATCCATAGCAGCCTGGAGTCGAGCACCTCATCTCCGCAGCCTCCGCCGACGAGCAACCCAAGTTCGTGTTCTCCCCGTGCGTGAGTCCTTCCCCTTCTCTTCTCTGCATGTGTGTGTGAGTGTAGTAATTATTAATGGTGTTAATATACATATTTGTGAGTGTGTTATAAATTATGTGTGTGTTTATTAATAAATGTGGGTGAGAGTGTTTTAATAAATGTACATGTATTGTCTGTTAAGTGCATGCGTGAGTTCATGTGCATGTGCTTGCATGGGTGTGTTTACATGAGTGTGTATTAATTCTTATATGTTGTAAATAGGGATGTATATGTTATATAACGTGTGTGTGTTTACATGAGAGGAATGCATGTGGGTGGGTGTTTGGTGTATGCATGTAAATAATAATGTATAAGTATGTGTTTATGTGTGAGTTTGTGTGTGTGTTAATATGTATGTATGTGTATACTCGTATATATGTATGTGTGGGTTTATGAGTATTATGCATGTTTGGTTGCATGTGGCAGCATTTCAGACTTGTCCGTGTGATCGGAACTCGATAACGGGCGATTCGAAATTGTGCACATTATGGACCTGATTCACAGGCAATTCAAAGACCGACCCATGGGATGATCCGGAGATCTATACCAGTTTGTGCAGTGAAGACCAGATGGTGATTCGGTTCCAAAACTATGTCATTTCATGTGAGTGTTTGTTCTTATGTCATTTTCTTATTTAAGTTGTCAATATGTATTTGTGTTTTACTTTTTTCATTTCATGTGACTACTTGATGTATTTTACCAGTGTGACTATTTGTATCACTTCATGAGACAACAGTGAGCGCTCACTTTCTTTATGTAATTGATATGAGTATTTATTGACGTTATTTCATGTGTTGGTAGTTTGTCGCAGTCAGTTTAGGCCTAGTATTGGAATACCTTAGACTGTGACTGGATTTGATCTATTGATTGGCTGGATTAGTTTATATTTGAGCACCAGATGTATACGGACCTTGTATTTTGACATTGAGACATTAGACTTATATCATTTCATGTACGGATGATTACCGTTTTGGACTTGGACTAGTTGTATAGGAACTTAGACTGTATGCTAGATTGATCTTGTGTTGGATTGGTTCGTAATTGTGATTTAAGATCTATATTTTATCTGAATAATTATTAGACTTAATATTCTTTTATTCGGTGATAATTCAGTCAAGAATTTATTCGTGTATTTGAGGACATATCACATGTAATCTTATTTTATTAAAGGATTAGAATTCTTTATGCTTGGATCGGTACATGGATTTATTCAGAGTTGGAGTTGATCTGGGATTTACACTCTTATTGGATCTTGATTAGTGTTCTGATGTGATTGATTTAGTTGGATATATAGTTGTGAGTATTTTCTAGTTTTACCCCTGATTATACTGTTTGAGTTTTGATGATTCTGTTGATGTAAATTATTAGACGCAGAGGTATTTCAGATTCTATATTGCTTGAGGATGTTCCATTCTTTGTTTGTGATCTCGGTATTTGTTGTTTTAGTTGATCTCGATGATATATTCAGTAGACTGCTATTTATTATTGATTCTTAGTTATTGTTGTTATTCCAGTTATAGAGATAGAATTACTGTGAGAACGATTTTATTGGTATTGGTGACCATATTATATGTTCAAATTTGACGAAAGTTATCGTTTGATCTCAGTTATTGGTGACCTAGAGGATTAGAGTAGATTGGTAATGATGAAAGAGCTGATTAACTATTTACTGGACTCAAGATTTACAATATCAGGTATCCTGACACAGATCTAGAATTTGATGTTCTTGATGATTTTTGAGATCATATGGAACAAGGATTGATACGTGAGGTTCATGAGAATTGTTTTTGAGATTATGAATTGATGGATCAGTTATAGATATAATATCAGTGGATGAGAACTTGATTGATTTAATATGAGATTTGTACATTGACTAGAGGTGCAGGACTGTTACTATATAAATTCATGTTACTAAAATTAATGGGAAAGTATCGTTAGACTATAACGCTCTGTACAACTCTATCCATCGTATACATGGTTACTGATACTGTTTACTGTACTGATTATTGTTCACCGTGTATACAATTACTATTGACTGTTATACTGTACCATTACTCTCACTGTATCGTCCCAGCATTATAAGTAACATGAATATTGATTGTCATGACTGAATTAAATAATAATGTAAATGGACAACTTGAAACACCTAGAGGGGGTGAATAGGTGACTAGCTAATCTAATGATGAATTAATGCGAAATTAAAACTATTTATGCAAACTAAAAACTATTATGCTAAACACACTAGGTATAACACAAGAGTGTAGCCGAATTTCCGGTGAAGGGCTCTGGACTATCTCCTCAAGATTCTCTAGATAGAGTTGAGGTGTCGCTATGGCTCTCTTGATTGAATACAAGTGTGAGCAAACAATCCCAAGCATATAATAATTTAAGCACAAGTATATCAAACAAGTAAAGAATATGAACAATAAGAGCATGCAAGAATAAACACAAGTGAGAGATAGAGAGAGAGAGCAATCGCAAACACGGGAGATTTGTTCGAGGTTCGAGCACCCTTGCTCTACGTCCCCACCTTCAACACTATGAAGGATTTCCACTAGAATCGATCCCACCGGATCACTTGGTGCCGCAACGACTACAAGGAGTTCACACTAGAACTCTTGGACTCACTAGTCCCTCTCTTGTTCCCGCAAGAACTACACACGCAAGCACACTAGCTTGCCGAGGCCGCACCTCTACACCGAGCTCCCACAAGAACTCGAAGCAACACGAACCCGCAAGTTCATCTCCTCAAATAAAAAGATGAACACTTTGGTGATCTCAACACTTTGATCATCTAAAACTCTCTCACAATAAAGATCCCTATAGGATTGATGTAGCAACGGATAACTCAAGTATGTGTGAGAAAACTTGGATAGAATTTGTGGTGAAAAACTCAAGAAATCTCTTTTTCAAAACACTCTTGAAAAACTCTCCTTTTGATATGGAAGATCTGGCTCTAAAACAGTGAAGATAAACACTTAGAAGTATAGGAAAAACTATCTTGAGAACCCACTTAAAATCTTATCGAAAACAGTCCGAGGGAACCCCAATTTATAGGCTCCCAAAATATGATCGCTGGATGCCGACTTAGCAGGAAATCCTGCTATCGGTCGACTGGCTGGTCGACCGGCCAACGGTCAGATTTCTAACCATTGTGCCAGCGGTCGACCGGCAAATCGACCGAGGCCTAGATACAGAGAGCAGGAGCTCTCTGCCGTCGACCGCACGGTCGACCAGGGCCAGATCCAGAGAGTAGAACTCTCTGGCGGTCGACCGGGTCGGTCAACTGGCCCTCCACCCAAACAAGACTGTGCACGTTTGTGCACATCGGTCGACTGGCCGGTCGACCGACCTCTGGCTCGGTCGATCGTGCGGTCCACCGGAAGAAGGCCAGAACACATGTTTAAGGGATTTAAAAATTGGTCTTTTTATTTTCAATAAAATTTCATAAATTCTTATAAATTCTACAAAAATAAGTTCATTGTTATACTTTGATATAAAAACATGTTTGATTAAAATCAAAACATATTACAAACATTTTGAACTATGTTTATAATATTGAAGTTTTGCCTTCAAACAAAAACCTGTATTTTTCAAAAACGATTTTTTTCAAAACTTTTCCAAATACAAAAAAAAGATATTCTAAATACTTTTGAAGCTTAGTGTGTATGGATATGATCCACTACACATATATGATGAAATATCTATGTTTTTGACAATAAGTTCTAAAATAAGTTTGATAAAACACATGTATATTTTGAAGCTTAAAAAAACCAATCCGGTATTTTTCAACATGTATATTTTGAAGCTTAAAAAATCAAACCGGTATTTTTCAAAACGAAAACTCTTTTATGAAAACACATATAAATCTTATGTGTGAGTGTATTGAACTTGAGCAATCCACCAAAACATTTTATCTAAAAACAAAATCTTGACACTTACAAACATGACACAAGTCTTCTTGGAAATCTTCTCTTGAAGGTCTTCTTCTCCTTCTACACTTGGTCCAAACCTTGATCCAATGAGCTAGACTCCTCTTGAGTACTTGATGCAATCTTGATGTGCGAGCTCTTGAATCAACACGAGCTAGCTTCAAAACTTTGACTTTAAATCCTTTGTTGAAGCTAAACACCAACTAAGATCTTGATCAAATATTTGATACTAATTAAACACAAGATCATTAGTACTATAACTACATGAGTTAATCATCATCAAAACTAGAGTGATAGGCCTTCGGGCCAATAATCTCCCCCTTTTTGATGATGACAAAACTCATGAAGTTATATAAGCATGGATTAAAGTTAAGCTTCATAGAAGCTTCCCCTTAACTCATGCATAACAATAAACAAATAGATATTCAATGAAGTGCATAAAACTAAACAAATATATGTGCATAAATAAGGTGAGAGAAACATGCATGAACTAAAAAAATTTCTCCCCAAAAACCTTCTCCCCTTTTCAGACAAACTTTCAAAATCCTTCTCCCTCTTTTTGTATAAATATAATGTTGGCCCAAGTGGTTACACTCTCCATTTGTTTAGAGTTTTGATTATAACAAAACACATAAGAGCTATATGGTACTAATAAGTTGTTTAAGATGAAGTTTCAGGTTTGTACCATTTATGATGGCCATTGCTTAGCTATTGCAAGGTTTCCTAGGTTTTTGGAGCTAATAAGACATATGGCGCATGAGGAAGTGTCCATAGAAGAGAAGGCTCTAGCATGGCAAATTGCATAGCTCAAGACTTCATCAAGATTTGTTTTTCATTTTTGTAGTTTGTCAAAGAATAGTGAATAGGTTGAAGCTCATGTTCCTATACACAAGTTTTTGCGCACATGGTTTTTCCAAAAATTTCTCCTATATATATATACAAAATATTTTTAAATAAAGTTTATTACTTACAAACTCCATTTTGTGTATTATACCTAGTTATGACAAATTCTATTTTAAAAACTATCCAAATCTCTTCAAAATCCTTTTCCAATTTCAGGTTTTGACCTGAGCCGGTCGACCGACCGGTCGACCGACTCTATGTCAGGTCAGATCAGTCGACCGACCGGTCGACCGGTAATTTGACCGTTGGGTGCGTACATGTGTGCACGTTTCCCGGTCGACCGGGCGGTCGACCGAAACCCAATCTCGGTCGACCGCACGGTCGACTGACTGCAAGACAGTAACTCTCTGTTTGTTTCGGTCGACCGGGCGGTAGACCGAGGGCCGCAACGGCTCTTTTGTTTTGAAACCCGGTCGACCGGCCGGTCGACCGTGGCAGTGTTTTCTGCCATAACGGCTATTTTTTTAAACACGTTTTTATTTTGTCTTTTTCGTCTCTAAACGAGTTTAGGGGCTGTTTTCTGGGTCAAATACTTCCTAATTATCATTTTGTTGATTTACCCTTTAATCCCTAGCTCTATTCTATAAATAGGGGTGATTAGGGTTATGGTTTTCACAACAATCATTTGCAAAATTTTCAAAAGTTTAAAGGCATTCAAAGAGTTTTTGTTCTCTGTTTTTGGGCTGAAAAATCTCTCTCTTTTCTGAAGTGTTTATTTCAAAACTCTCTGAATTTCATTCTCTTTTTTCACCTACAATACTTGAGCTTCAATCCTACACATTGTTCTATAGGATTCTTCTAAGGGAAAAAGGCTTTTACAAAAGAGAGTTTGTGGTCTTTTGATCACCAAGAGATACTTGTATTCAAGATTGTGGAGTTGGGTACTCCGGTGTGATTGTAACTCTTTGTGAAGTTATAGTGGTTAGAATCCTTCTGGGTGAAGGCGGGGACGTAGAGCTGGGTGCTCGAACCTCGGAAAAATTCTCGGTGTTTGCGTTTGGTTTACTTGCTCTTATTCCTTGCTTTATATTCCTTGCTTCAATTACTTGCTCCATATATTCATTGCAATATTCACTTGTTTCATATTCATATTGTCAATCAAATACTCATACAACAAGATTGCATTGTGCACCTCAAACTCTTATCTAGAGGAATCACGAGGAAGGAGTTCAGAGCCCTTCACGGGGTATTCGGCTTCTAGTCTTGTTTTGGGTGATTGTTGCATCATAAATTTTTAATTGTGCATTGATTAGCATTATCACCTATTCACCACCCCCCCTCTAGGTGATTTCAATTGGTATCAGAGCTTGGACTCTAGGTTTTGGCTTCACATCCTTAGAGAGATCCTAAAATTTGCTAATCACTATTTGCATTCTTTCATTCATACACTAGTAAACATGGCCGACAACATTAAGACCCCTCCTAAATTTGATGGACTAAATTTCCCCATTTGGAAGGTTAGGATGACTATTTTTTTACAATCCTTAGGTAGCTTAGTGGCTAAATCCTTGACCAAGCCCTATATTAGACCCAATAGTGAGGAGAGCACTTGGTCCGACTTTACCTACAAAGAATATGAGGCTAATTCTAAGGCCCAAAATTCCCTTCTCACCGCCTTGAATGAGGATGATCTTACACGGGTTATACATTGTCAATCCGCCTATGAGATTTGGCAACACTTGTTGGTCACGCATGAGGGGACTTCACAAGTTAAGAGAGCTAAAACAGATCTCTTAAGGTCCCAATATGAAAGTTTTAAAATGCTTGAACATGAGTCTATTGATTCTATGATTACTGATTGGTCGCTAATGTTGCATATTTAGTATCATATTTCCATACTTATTTTAGAATAAAAGCCTGCATTGTCCTAATTAAATGCTTAATTTATTTGCAGGCCCATTCCTTAAGGAGATGAAGAGAAATGAGCCCAAAGCCCACCAAAATTCTGAGTTAAATCAGAGTTAATTCGAGCTCACTAAATTAGGGCAAAATCAAGAGGTTGAAAACTGGTTGAGAAGAATCCTCTCAGAATTGATCGGTTAAAGCCAAGAATCCAAGGCCATTTCGTCACACTCCAGGACTCAAATTGAAAATCCAACAAAGGATAAAGTCAGAAGGAAACACCAGAACGACCCACCAACAGGGTGTGGCCATCTGGCCACACCCTGGCCGCGGAAACGCGGCCCAAGCCGCGTTTTCGCGGCAAAGTTGGGGAGTTAGGGGGAGCGTTTGCTCCCCCGATCTCCCCGGGATCCTGATGGTTAGGGTTTTGCCTATAAAAAGCCAATATGTTCGCTGAAAATGGGACGACCATGCAGAGATAGGATTTAGACTAGTTTTCCATTTCTTAGTTTAGGTTTTTCTTTTCTTTTTATGTAATGTGTATGTAAGCTTAGGTTAGATGATGATTCATGTAAGTAAGAGAGAGAGGCATATGTTGAGAGTGACACCGATGTACCCTCCTCCTTTCTTCCATCGTTTCAAGCAATAAAAGGTAACATTTTTATGTTCTTGTTTACTTTCATTTTCTTTTGTTTTCGTCTTCCTCTTCTACTTTACCTCGTTTGTTTTTGTTGAGTTTACAAGTGAATTCCAAAGCACAAGTATAACGATGTTATGTGAGTGCCAACGATAGTTCATGAAGACGTTCTCCTCCTCAAGACGTATCACTTCATGCTTGTGCGAGACTTGATGATCTAATGCGAACGGGGACTGAGCTCGGGCTTATGATCTATGCGTTGAACGCCTCCTAAACAAAGGTAGAACATGCAAAGGTTTTCAGGTAAGTCATCAATCAATCTAGGTAAGTATTTCTTCCACTTCTTTCTTTTCTTTCATTTCTGTAAATTAAATCACCAACACCACTCCTTTTCACTTCCTTGTAAATAATCATTTGTACATAGTCACTTTCGCCGTTTTTCTGATTTTCTCCACTTTCTATTCTACCACTTTCTTCTTAACTTTAACTATTAACTCTTTTTCATTTTCTTAACTTTAAACAAAGAAGAATCTTCGTTTTGTTTTCATAACGATTTCAATAAAGAACGTAAACGCTTCTATCGCAAACCCTCCTTGTGGATCACGACCCGCATAGCCACTTGCTATAGCGGTAAGAATTGAGCACTTGCACATCTTCATTCTAAGTTCTGTAATTCCGTATTTTTATGTGCAGGTTTTGCCTCAATCAAACTTTTGGCGCCGTTGCCGGGGAGGGTAACGTTGTTTTTATTGAAATCTGATTTTTCTTGAAATTTTTTAGAACTAAAACGAACTTTCTTCTCTGTTGTAGGATAAAGGGCAAGCAAAGCAGGAAATTAAAGTTGCAGTAACATATAAGTGGCCTTGGGCCTCTGCTCTAGAAAGCAGAGACCAAGTGCCCTCTGCTTTGCCGCGGATCCGCGGCCAACGCCGCGAAAACGCGGCAAAAAGGAGTGGACTACTAACTGTCTTTTTTGCAGGGCTGCTTGCTTTGCAATTCTAGTTTTCTGCAACTTTACTTTTTCTTATATGCCATCACATAAGCCTGCTAATAATCAACAGTAAAACATTTGTTGAAAAGATAAAAAATTGATTAGACGTTTGCATTTTAGGCACGTGTCTTTTCAATTCATTTATTTTTACTGTTGAAGAGTGCTGGAGCAAGGTACGTACGCATTGCATCTAGAATAGGACTATCTCTTGGTTGATTTACATCGCTTTGAGTGAATCTTATTTACATATCTTGTACACTTGCACAAATTGATTTTAAGGGCACCACCCATTAAGAAGATAAGGTGGGGATTTAATCACCCTTCCTTAGCCCAAAAATCAGATTCCAAGCACTCACTAACCCAAGCCTAACTTAAAATGAGTAGACGTTGGCCCTAGGGACATCTCGGACTCAATCAGGAGATTATCCTAAGGGGGAAAGGTGTTAGAATTTGACTCTTGTCAAATCAGTGTCTAGGAAAGGGATTAAGGGCCGAAAGCCCGAAGGTTGGTGGTTATTTAATTAAGGAACGTCTTTGACGGAAAACCTTCCACCAACCTTGCCCTGACCTGGCTGATTAGCTTGTGGTCAAAGTCTGCATTAGACCTCCCGTGGACAGTCTAATCAGTTAGGAGTCGTCTAGGTCATAGGTCTACCCTAACTTAGTTAGAATTTTCCTTTTATTTGTTTGCTTCTTTGCTTGTTTTTTCTTTCTTTTTTTTTGTATTCCATTGTGTGATATGGCTTATAATATAATTTTTTCAACTTTAATAATAATCCATATTACACACCGAGTTCATTTTCGGATATTACCACCCGGCATATCATGACTTTAACCAACCTAGTGTGCCGGATTGGTCTTATCCGAATTAATATAACCCATGCCCCCAATCTAATAACTATAATTTCCATAATGATTTTAACTCTTCACAGAGTCAGTGGGGATTCACCTACCCCGAGCATAATTTTCAACCAACTTGTCCCCCTTATCCACCTAGTCCACAATATCCCCAAGAGTCATACTCAGTTCCACCAGTCCAAAATAGAAAACCATCAATTTTGGAAAGGAGTATGCGTGAGTCCAAACAACAATCACAAAATCTGATGGACTCATAATTTCACTATCACTTCCAAGACAACACTTCATCTTTTCATCAAAATAATGAATCCATCAATTATGAAAAGATGCTTGAAGCCATGACTCATGCTCAAAATGCTAGAAATCGTGACATAGATATGATGGTCGAATCTCTACGTTCTCACCGTTTGACCAGTTCTGATGTCACTAGCCATTCTGTTAGAGCCGAAGAGTCATGTAGTTTTGGAAATCAAGATTCCATTTCAGAACAACCATTTGACTTGCCCAAACTCCAAATGAAATTGATAGTTTGGCAAGTTATCCCTTGCCTGAAATAGAACTTGAAAATGAATATGATCAGGAACTAGAACTTAGTGATTCATTTTACTTCCTGATTCAATAATGACTCCGGTATCTACACCTGATTTCAATCTTTTTCCCGAGTCAACATTGGATCCTGTGCCAATTCATCATGAAATTGAATCACCCATCTTTGATGATCATATTGAACTTGACCAATTTTATAATCTTGAAAATCCCATTGATAAATTGGCAAGTTCTCATTTTTTTGATATTGAACTCAATGAGATATGTGACCTAGATTCCCAAATTTGTGATCCAGTTCAACTTTCTGAAATATTGACTCCTGTTTTATTACCAAACTTGAGTAATATTTTCGAGTCAGTTTTGATTCCCCCACCTATCATTCATGAACTTGAATCACCAACATTAAGTCACATTCCATTGTTGGAAAATAATTGTGGACTTGAGTTTCAATTTCTTGACTTGGACCCAATTCCTGAACTTATTTCGACTCCTGAACCTTTACTTGACTTAAGTCACCTTCCTGAGTCGGTATTAGTTACTGTCCTTCCTGAGTCCAAGTCAATCATTCTATCTTTTCACACTCCATTCTGGGACGAGGTGGTTGACAAATTTGACTCTGAAATCAGTTATGGAATTTGGAAATTAGATAGGGTCAAATATTTAATAAAAATCCTTTATGGATTCATAATTTTAATGGGTTATATTAGTGAAACTTCTGGTGGGTTCCTCCGAGCCCCAAGAAAAGTTGATTGGGCCGCATTTCGTGGACCAATTAGACCACCACCGGAACCACCACCTTAAGGTAACATTTTCCTTCCCTTTCTTCTTTTTCATGCATCTATGCATTAATTCATACATTGAGGACAATGCATGAGATAGGTGTGGGGGAGGGTTCTAACATAACTTAGGTTTTTCTTTTTATTAAAAAACTTTTTGAAAAATAGAAACAATATTTTGACTTATTTTGTAAGAAATTAAGTTAATTTTAAGGAATAGGAAAATCCAAATTAGGATTTCTTATACTTGGTCAAAATAAGATTATTTGTTTAATTTTAGGGTTAGGAAGAAAATTTGTCAAAGTAATTTAGTCTTGATCTTTACCTTGATGAAATATGCACACTTCATACACTTACACATTTAGGGTTCAAAAACAAAGATTCTTATGCCTTATATAAAAAAATATAAAAAAATAAATAAATCTAATTATTGACTAGCTAGGTGCTTTGGCCTAAGCAAGCCTTAGTATTTATGCGAAAGATAATTAGATAAGTTTGAAAAAAAAAGGAAAAAAAAGATAAACAAATCTAATTATTGATTAGCTAGGTGCTTTGGCCTAAGCAAGCCTTAGTATTTATGCGAAAGATGATTAGATAAGTTTAAGAAAAAATATATAAAATCCTCTGATTAAGCTGGGTATTTGTGCCTAATAAAGTATAAGTATTCACGCCTAAAAGTGGTTCATATAATAAAATCCTTAATTTTGTGGCCTTGTTTGCTCGAGTCCTTAAGTCCTTGGGGTGTTTTCTCACCCGGTGCCCTAAGACCGTTTGGTTTGGGAGTCATCGATTAAAGGCTCGTTACATGAGCAGATTAGAAAGCCTAATAGAACTAAGGAATAATACCATCAAAAAATATATTTATATAAATAAATAAGGCATAAGAGTTAGAGTTAATGAACCCTTCGTCAAAATTTTCACGATCACAAGGTGCATATGACTTAGGGTAAGTAATAGACTAGATGAGAGTACAATTTGACTCCTTACTTTAATTGATAACAAATTTTTGAATAGAGGCTAAGTTTAGGAATGAAAATTCAGTTTTCCTATAACTTATAGATTGCTTAGATCTTACAATTATATTTCAAATATTTTTCTCTTTCAAAATGCTTTTCGAAATACTAACTCTTTATTTCTCTTTCTTTATGGATTTTGTGGGTACAATCCGCTAAAAACCCTCACGAGACAAAACTCGTCCTCTTGGGGGAACCTAGAGGTTTAACGGCTTGTTGCACATGCTCAGTGCAATCGCGCGACCTGCGAAAGTGGTCTAATAATCTTTAGTATAGTTTAGTTGTTTTGCTCGAGGACGAGCAAAGATAGGTATGGGGGTGTGATTGGTCGCTAATGTTGCTTATTTAGTATCATATTTCCATACTTATTTTAGAATAAAAGCATGCGTTGTCCTAATTAAATGCTTAATTTATTTGCAGGCTCATTCCTTAAGGAGATGAAGAGAAATGAGCCCAAAAGCCCACCAAAATTCTGAGTTAAATCAGAGTTAATTCGAGCTCACTAAATCAGGGCAAATCAAGAGGTTGAAAACCGGTTGAGAAGAATCCTCTCAGAATCGATCGGTTAAAACCAAGAATCCAAGGCCATTTAGTCACACTCCAGGACTCAAACTGAAAATCCAACAAAGGATAAAGTCAGAAGGAAACACCAGAACGACCCACCAACAGGGTGTGGCCATCTGGCCACACCCTGGCCGCGAAAATGCGGCCCAAGCCGCGTTTTCGCGGCAAAGTTGGGGAGTTAGGGGGAGCGTTTGCTCTCCCGATCTCCCCGGGATCCTGATGGTTAGGGTTTTGCCTATAAAAAGCCAATATGTTCGCTGAAAATGGGACGACCATGCAGAGATAGGATTTAGACTAGTTTTCCATTTCTTAGTTTAGGTTTTTCTTTTCTTTTTATGTAATGTGTATGTAAGCTTAGGTTAGATGATGATTCATGTAAGTAAGAGAGAGAGGCATATGTTGAGAGTGACACCGATGTACCCTCCTCCTTTCTTCCATCGTTTCAAGCAATAAAAGGTAACATTTTTATGTTCTTGTTTACTTTCATTTTCTTTTGTTTTCGTCTTCCTCTTCTACTTTACCTCGTTTGTTTTTGTTGAGATTACAAGTGAATTCCAAAGCACAAGTATAACGATGTTATGTGAGTGCCAACGATAGTTCATGAAGACGTTCTCCTCCTCAAGACGTATCACTTCATGCTTGTGCGAGACTTGATGATATAATGCGAACGGGGACTGAGCTCGGGCTTATGATCTATGCGTTGAACGCCTCCTAAACAAAGGTAGAACATGCAAAGGTTTTCAAGTAAGTCATCAATCAATCTAGGTAAGTATTTCTTCCTCTTCTTTCTTTTCTTTCATTTCTGTAAATTAAATCACCAACACCACTTTTTTTCACTTCCTTGTAAATAATCATTTGTACATAGTCGCTTTCGCCATTTTCTGATTTTCTCCACTTTCTATTCTACCACTTTCTTCTTAACTTTAACTATTAACTCTTTTTCATTTTCTTAACTTTAAACAAAGAAGAATCTTCGTTTTGTTTTCATAACGATTTCAATAAAGAACGTAAACGCTTCTATCGCAAAACCCTCCTTGTGGATCACGACCCGCATAGCCACTTGCTATAGCGGTAAGAATTGAGCACTTGCACATCTTCATTCTAAGTTCTGTAATTCCGTATTTTTATGTGCAGGTTTTGCCTCAATCAATTACCAAGTTTACTAAGATTACTAATGCCCTTTCTTCTCTAGGTGATGATATAAGAAATGACCAAAAGGTGCGCAAAGTGATACGAGCTCTTCCTTCATCATGGGAGATCAAGGCAACCACCTTAAAAGAGTTGAATGATAAAGATGAGATGAATCTCATAAGTCTTATTGGAAACCTTAAGACTCATGAGATGGAGAAGAAAGCAAGAGAAGAAGCGGTACCTCAAAAGAAGAAGTCCATAGCTTTCAAATCTTCCTCTACTATCGACGACGATGAAGAAGATGAAGAAGATGATGAGGAGTTATCTCTTCTAGTAAGAAATGTGAAGAGGATGTACCGCAAGAACAAACTCAACTTTAGAAGAAATTGGAAGGGAAGGAGGAGAGAAGAATCATATGCTACAATTGCCGCAAACCCGGACACATCATGGCCGATTGCCCGGATTTCAAGAAAAAGGTGACTTCCTCCTTGAAGCAAAAGAGGCCGGTTGAAAAGAAAGCATACAAAGCCACTTGGGATTCGGAAAGTGAATCCAAAGATGAGGTTGACACGACAAATATGTGTTTTCATGGCAAACACACCCATGGTAACCACTCAACCTCTTGATGAAGAAGATGAATTAAGTAGAAAAATGCTTGTACATGCTTTTGTTGAACTTTCTGAAAGCTATGATGATAAAAAGGTAGAATGTTCAAAATTGGAAAAGGAAATTGAATTTCTTAAAAATCAACTTGCTATTGTTTCATAAGAAAAGGATGAAATTTCTTCTAACCTTATTTCAACTAAAAGAGATTTGATGATTCTAAAGTTGCTTGTAAAGCTAAATTTCTAAAAATTGATGAAAATGAATTATCATTGTTGAAAACTAAAATTAATAATTTTGGAAATGTGTTGAAAGATTGTGCTTTTAATACTAAGAAATTAGAGGAAATGTTTTCAAAGAAGCACACTTCACATGCTAAAAATGATAAAGCAACCCATGCTAACACTTCACACAACACTCATATTAAAACTACTCATGCTCAAAATTCACATGTTCACAAGTCACACACTCATTATCAATTCAAATACGGTAGAGTTTATAGATGTACTTATTGTGGTCAGAATGGCCATTTAGCTAAATTTTTCTATGACCAAATTAATAGACAAATAATCTTATGTGGGTTCATGACACTAACTCTTTAGGACCCAAGAAAATGTGGGTACCAAAATCAAGTCCTAAATTATTTGATATAGGTACACACCAAGGCTCCAAGACGTAAGGAGCGGTGGTACCTTGATAGTGGTTGTTCAAGACATATGACATGGGATATCAACAACTTCACAACCCTATCAAGGTACGTTGAAGGTGGCACCGTCACCTTCGGAGATGACTCCAAGGGCACTATCATCGGTATAGGTAACATTCAAATTGGTGCATCTCCTATTATAGAAATGTTGTTCTTGTTAATGGACTTAAACATAACTTGCTTAGTATAAGTCAACTTTGTGATCGTGGTCTTAAAGTTGTGTTTGATGATTCTTCTTGCAAAATTTTTGATTGTAAAACCAATGATTGTATTCTCACCGATTTTCGCGATAATAATATCTATATCATTGACATGCTTAATTTGGATTGTTCTACTAAATGCTTGAATGCTTTTGATGAGACTTCTTGGCTTTGGCATAGAAGATTAGGACATGCATCTTTTGATCATCTTGCTAGGATTAATTCTAAGGAATTGATGAAGGGTATTCCTTACTTGAAGTTTGAAAAAGACCGCATTTGTGGTGCGTGCTAACTTGAGAAACAAACCAAGTCTTCTTTCAAGCCAATCAAGGATATCATGTCAACTAGGCCATTAGAATTAATTCACATGGATCTTTTTGGACCAACTAAAACTAAAAGCTTAAATGGTAGTAGATATGCATTTGTTTTAGTTGATGATTTTTCCCGGTTCACTTGGGTTTTCTTTTTGGAACACAAAGATCAGACTTTTTCGCATTTTAAGATTTTTCGAAAATAGGTTGAAAAAGAAAAAAGTTTTTCAATTTTGAAAATAAGAAGTGATAGAGGTGGTGAGTTTGTTAACCAACTCTTCATGACTTATTGTGATGAAAAGAGAATTAAGCATGAAATGTCATGTCCTAGAACTCCACAACAAAATGGAGTAGTTGAAAGGAGAATAGAACTCTTCAAGAGATGGTTAGGACTATGATAAGTGAATATGACCTCCCTCAATATCTATGGGCCGAGGCCGTAAACACCGCATGCTATATATCAAACCGTATTTATTTGTGTAAAAATACTTTAAAAACTGTAAGTTCACCTAGAGGGGGGGTGAATAGGTGATGGCTAATCTAATGGTCACTAAATGACAAATAATGCGGAATTAAAAACTATTATGACTTAAACAAAACTATTACACTAAACACCACGTATAACACAAGAGTGTAGCCGAATTCCCCGTGAAGGGCTCTGGACTAACTCCTCTAGATTCCCTAGATAAGGGTTGAGGTGCCGCGTTGGCTCTCTTGGTTGAATACAAGTGTTAGCAAACAATTCCAAGCATGTATATCAATTAAGCACACAATATATCAAGCATGTAAAGATAAGACAAGTAATAGCATGCAAGATATAAACAAGAGACAAAGAGAGAGAGAGAGAGAGAGAGAGAGAGAGAGAGAGTGAGCAATCGCAAACACAAGGGATTTGTTTCGAGGTTCGAGCACACTTGCTCTACATCCCCGCCTTTGACACACGAAGGATTTCCACTATGCTTGATCCCAATGGATCACCCTCGGTGCCGCAACACCTACAAGCCCTCGGACTCTCTAGTCCCGTACACACCGCAAGCCCACCGGCTCGCCGAGGCCGCACCTCAAACAAAGAGTTCACACACGAACTCTAAACCACCGCGAACACACTTGTCCGCCTCCTCAAAGAACAAAGATGAAGTCTTTGGTGATCACAACACTTTGATCACCTAAAAACAATCTCACTACAACACTCCTATAGAATGAATAATCTATGGATAGCTCAAGTGTTTGTGTGAGAAAACAAGGAAATAGATGGTGGAGGAAAAACTCAAGAAATCTCTTTTAACACTCTTAATAAAACTCCCCTTTTGATTGGAAGTATTAGCTCTCAATTTTGTGGAGAAAAACCTCTGAAAAGAGTAGGAAAACTGGCTCTAAAAGTCTCCAAAAATCTTAATCAAAACAGCCCCCAAATGCCCCTTTTTATAGAGTCTGGAAAACTAGCCGTTGGGGTCTGACAGAGCTGTCGGTCGACCGCCCGGTCGACCGGTCAACGGTCATATTTCAGACCGTTGTGCCATCGGTCGACCGGTCGGTCGACCGAGGCCAGATACAGAGAGCAAGTCTCTCTGTCCGGTCGACCGCTCGGTCGACCGGGGCCTTTCTAGAGAGCAGAGCTCTCTGGACGGTCGACTGGGTCGGTCGACCGGCCACCTGCCAGAACTGGCGTGCACGTCTGTGCACGTCGGTCGACCGTGACAGTCGGCCGACTTCAAGCTGCGGTCGACCGTCCCGGTCGACCGGCTAAAGCCAGGAAACAAAGATAAGGTACTAAAACTAAGTCTTTTTTTTATTGAAGTAAAATCCCATAAAAACATAGAAAATCTACAAAATAGTTTTACCAATATACTTTGATAAACAAACATGCTTGCACAAAATCAAGACATGTTATAGATGATTTGGACTATTTTTGTAACTTGGAAATATTGGCTCAAAATAAAAACGGTATTTTCCAAAACTTGATTTTTCTAAAACTTGTTTTCCAAAACTTCACCAAATACAAAAACAAGATATTTAAACTACTTTTAAAGCATAGTGTGTATGGATATGATCCGCTACACAAACATGGTGAAATATCTATGTTTTTGACATTAAGATCTAAACTTGGTTTTGGTTAAAAGACATGTATATGAGAAACACCAAAAATCAAAGTTATATGTTTTAACCAAAACGATATTTTTCCAAAATGAAAAGTCTTTTTCTAAAACTAAAATTCTTTTATGAAAACATATCTATCAAGAGTGTGTGTGTATATATATACTTGAGAAATCCACCAACTATTCTATCCTTTACATTTTAACTAAAAACAAAATCTTCTAAAACAAACCTAGACACAAGTCTTCATCTTCTTGAAGTCTTCACTTGAAGCCTTCTTGATTTGGTCCAACACCGTGCTAGCTCCAAAACTTGACTTTAAATCCTTTGTTGAAGCTATGCACCTACTAAGATCTTGATCATAAATCTGTCACTAATTAAATACAAGATCATTAGTAAACATAACTACATGAGTTGATCATCATCAAAACTAGAGTGATGGGCCTTCGGGCCAACAATCTCCCCCTTTTTGATGATGACAAACTCATGAAGTTATATATGCATGGATTAAAGTAAAGCTTCAAAGAAGCTCCCCCTTAACTCATGAAGTTATATATGCATGGATTAAAGTAAAGCTTCAAAGAAGCTCCCCCTTAACTCATGCATAACAAATAAACAATAAATATGCAATGTATGCTCATAAACATGTATGCAAATATATGGAGATAAACATGCTAACAAGCATAAAACACATCAATTCTTTTTCTCCTATTTGCAAAACAAAACATATATGCATAAACAATCCTTTTTCACAAACATGCATATAAATCTCAAATTCTTCTCCCCCTTTTTGTCAATCATCACAAAGGGTTAAAGTAAAAACAAAATTTGTATCCTCCTTTTTGTCATAAACAAAGAGACCAATAAGGGGTGCAAACAAATAAGTCAATAAAAGGTATATGCGATATACATTCATGAAGAGGAAGACGGTTAAGTAACTTCCCTACACATATACATTACATGAAGGAGGGATGACAAGCCCTAATTCACATAACGTATAATATGTAATGCATAAGAGGAGATGTGAAGCTCCCCCTACACACGTGTACCACATAAAGAAGAGTTGTCAAGCTCCTCAATACAAGATACACTCAACATGAATCTATATGTAGAAGAGATGTTAAGCTATCCTTGCCTATAGGCAATACAACTCAAAATTTTGAATTTTTCTTATAAAACAAAATTTTGAATTTTCTCAATAAAACAAATCTTGAGAATTTTTCTTAAAATTTTTATTTTCTTATCATAAACAACTTTGTGCTTTAAACATGTAAAACAATTTTAACTCAAGCACAAATAACTCATATATATGTATGAAAAATGAGTATACCAAATGAAATTGATACATACATATATTAGAAAACAAAATATGAGTATATACAAAAATAGAGTCAAATTGATACCATTGAAACGATTCAATGATACCAATTGAAACAATAATAGGATCATGTGTATATCTCATAAACATTGAAGAATAAATAACTAGTTAAATTAATTTTTGAAAAACTAGTTAAATATCCTTCAAAACATGGAATCAAAACATATATTTTTCATGAATCATACCAAATACACAAGAGATGACACTCAAAATCGATTAAGCTCATAAAAGTGTTCATGAATCAAAGTCATGACAAAACATGAAGTATGAGTGTACAAGAATCATGTATATAGCATTTTCATGAAAATAGTCATTAAGGCTCAAAATGATCAAAACAAATTATTCATTTTATTTTATCAAACAAAACATGAAAATTTATTTTTCATTAAAAACAATAAACTTCTAGGTATATGTATATTTATCTAAATCTAACAATATGCATACATATCCCAAACATAAAACGAGTCTATTAATAGTATTTGCATGAAGGCAAGAGACTCAAAAAGGATATATATGTATATTTATTAGATTTGAATAAAAATTACATATACATGAAGTAAAACATGAAATTGGCAAAACAAGTATAAATGAGAGAATCATCAAAACTAGTCTATACATGTGCATCAAGTGAGTACAAATGATCATGAAGTGCAAACATATATAAATCAATTTGTTATTCACTATTTGTACATGTATAAATACAAGTTTTGACAAATACTACATTTAAACAAGATTTTACCACATGAAGCACAAAAACACATAAAAACATGAACATGCTATATGATATCACAAATGAATAAGCATGTATATAAAATAAGAGTTTAGAAATAGTTACCAACTAAGGAACTATGTTCCAAACTTCAAACATGGTGGTTGACCCCCAAAACTCCTTGATAGCGGTGCATCAAATGTATGTCCTTCTAGTCCATGCAACCACCACCAAGGCACCAAACTCTCACGTCTTGTGAGAGCCCTCACCTACATCAAAACAACAGGTGGGGACTTTGGTACCCATTTTCTCTTGGGTCCTTGGGGTTAGCTTTGTAAGGAACCCAAAATTTTTCTTATTAGCAAAATTTAAAACATTAATCCTATCATAACAAAATTTTGCTAAATGGCCTTTGCGGCCACAATGTGTACACTTGTACACCTTAGGATGCTTATGTGTGTGGGTGTGATCGTTGCGTGCAACATAAGCATATGCATGATGAGGATGATGTGCATGAACATGTGGAGTTTGTTTTTTTGAAAACATAAACTCCAACCTAGAATGATTAAATGCACAAGAGCTCAAGTTGAGCTCAAACAATCCATTTATTTTTCAAAACATTAATCTCACTAGTGGTGGCATGTAAAGCATGGTGAGATAAAAAATCATTTCTTTTTCTTTTGAATAACATTTTCTTTTCTTTTTTACAAATTTTCTTTTTAAAGAGTAATTTTCTTGCAAAATAATTTCTTTTTTTTTTTTCCACCAAAATAATTTCATTTTTCAAACTAGTGTTTCCTTCACAAAGATCATTAATTTAGACATAAGGGAACATTCTCATTTTTCAAAATTACATTTTCTTTTTCAATGCATGCAACCTTATTTCTAATGAATCTTTTTCGTTAAGCATGCAATCAAATTTCTTTTTCAAATTTTTATTATCTTTCTTAAGCATGTCATATTTCTCAAGAAGGAGTTGACAAAAAGTGCTAATCTCATCATATGACATATTATCATCTTCTACCTCGGATTCGGTAGTTACCTCAGGGGGTTATCCCCTTGGACCATATAGCACATGTTGGAGGCATCGCTTCCAACATCCGAATCGCTCCCCGCATAATATAGATCTTTTTCGCCAAGGAGGTGATGATGTTCCAAGCTACAAAAGCCGATTCAATGTTAGAAACCCTAGATAAATATTCATCATTTAGGGTTGACTTAAGGCATTTAGGGCTTTTGCATTAGCCTCATTATTTTTGCCATTTAACAATAATCATTTTTAGTGGTGGCAAAATAAACATGAATACCTAAGGCCTTGAGGTACAAAGACATCTTAACCTTCCAAATTTGGATGTTAAGAATGTCAACATGGGTGGTGACATGAAGTCCATGGTGTGTGTACAAATATTGTGATTAGCCTAAAAAGAGGATCTTTAACTCTAGGTTGTAAGACCCAAATCAAGAGCACTTGGCTCTGATACCAATTCTAAGTTCACCTAGAGGGGGGGTGAATAGGTGATGGCTATCTAATGGTCACTAAATGACAAATAATGGCGAATTAAAAACTATTATGACCTAAACAAAACTATTACACTAAACACCATATATAATACAAGAGTGTAGCCGAATTCCCCGTGAAGGGCTCTGGACTAACTCCTCTAGATTCCCCTAGATAAGGGTTGAGGTGCCGCGTTGGCTCTCTTGGTTGAATACAAGTGTTTAGCAAACAATCCTAAGCATGTATATCAATTAAGCACACAATATATCAAGCATGTAAAGATAAGACAAGTAATAGCATGCAAGATATAAACAAGAGACAAAGAGAGAGAGAGAGAGAGAGAGAGAGAGAGAGAGAGAGAGAGAGAGAGAGTGAGCAATCGCAAACAAAAGGCATTTGTTTCGAGGTTCGAGCACACTTGCTCTACATCCCCGCCTTCGACACACGAAGGATTTCCACTATGCTTGATCCCAATGGATCACTCCTCGGTGCCGCAACACCTACAAGCCCTCGGACTCTCTAGTCCCGTACACACCGCAAGCCCACCGCTCGCCGGGCCCGCACCTCAAACAAAGAGTTCACACACGAACTCTAAACCACCGCGAACACACTTGTCCGCCTCCTCAAAGAACAAAGATGAAGTCTTTGGTGATCACAACACTTTGATCACCTAAAAACAGTCTCACTACAACACTCCTATAGAATGAATAATCTATGGATAGCTCAAGTGTTTGTGTGAGAAAACAAGGAAAGAGATGGTGGAGGAAAAACTCAAGAAATCTCTTTTAACACTCTTAATAAAACTCCCCTTTTGATTGGAAGTATTAGCTCTCAATTTTGTGGAGAAACCTCTGAAAAGAGAAGGAAAAACGGCTCTAAAAGTCTCCAAAAATCTTAATCAAAACAGCCCCCAAATGCCCTTTTTATAGAGTCTGGAAAACTAGCCGTTGGGGTCTGACAGAGCTGTCGGTCGACCGCTCGGTCGACCGGCCAACAGTCATAATTTCATACCGTTATGCCATCGGTCGACCG
>JAVJIF010021598.1:0-91029 GCA_038442645.1 Agave tequilana
ATGTGTATTGGATCATATTCATATACACTATGCTTCAATGAGTTTTAATATCTTATTTTTGTATTTGAACAAGTTTTGGAAAAATTCAGTTTTCATTTAAAAGTTTAGTTTAAAAAAAAATATGGTTTTCGGTTTAAGGCTGAATTTCTATATCGCAAAAATAGTTCAACTTGTTTGTAATATTTTTTGATTTTTCAATCACACATATTTGGATTTCAAAGTATTTCAATGAACTGATTTTTGCGGATTTTATTCGATTTTATAGGAGTTTATAGAATGTTAAAAGACCAAGTTTTAATCCCTTTCATATTCAGAGCTGGGCTTCTGCGATCGACCAACCGGTCAATCGAGCCAGAAGTCGGTCGACTGAGTGGTCGACAGATGTGCACAGGCAACGCGCACAAGCCTGGCTTAAGGGCCGGTCGACCAGACGGTCGACCAATCCAGATAGTTTACTCTCTGGATCTGGCCCCAGTCGACCGAGCGATCGACCGGCCGAGAGCAATGCTCTCTGGTTCTAGCCTCAGTTGACCGATCGGTTGACCGATAGGTCTTTGACCTGGGTATAGTCGGTCGACGGCAACCCCAACTGTCATAAGTATGACCGTCGGCCGGTCGACCGACAGCTCAATTTGGCCAGAAACTGAGCCCAACGGCTAGTTTTCTGAACCTATAAAAGGGGATTCTCTTGGCCAGTTTTACACAAGATTTTGGAGAAGTCTTAGAGCCAGTTTTTTCATCTCTCTTAGAGTTTTTTTTAACTTGTTTTTGAGCTAAAACGTTCATATCAAAAGGAGAGTTTTTAAGAGTGTTTTCAAAAAAAAATTTCTTAAGTTTTCTACAACAACTCTATCTTATTTTTCTCACACAAACTTGAGCTTTCCATTGCTATACTTATCCTTTAGGGATCATTTGTTGTGAAAGTGTTTGTTAGTGATCAAGAGAAGAGATCACCACGTGTTTAATTTGTATTTGAGGTGTTGTAGAGGTTGAGGCCTCGGCGAGCTAGTGAGTTCACGTTGTGATGAGTTCTTGTGGGAGCTCGGTGTAGAGGCGTGGCCTCAGCGAGCTAGTGTACTTGCGTGTGTTGTTCTTGCGGGAACAAGTGAGGGACTTGCGGGTCCAAGAGTTCTTGAAGGAGCTTGTTGTAGGTGTTACGGTACGAGGTGATCTTGTTGGATCGTTATACTGGAAATCCTTTATAGTGTTGAAGACATGGACATAGAGCAAGTATGCTCGAACCTCGAAACAAATCTGTCGTGTTTGCGATTGCTCATCTCTCTCTCTCTCTCACTTGTCTTTATAGCGTGCATGTGCTTATTGTTATATATTTATTTGTTTGATATTCCTTGTGCTTAATTGATATATGCTTGGGATTGTTTGCTCACACTTGTATCCAACCAAGAGAGTCATAGTGGCACCCTAACTCTTAATCTAGAGAAATCTTGAGGGGCTATACCGAGAGTTCGGCTACACTCATGTGTTATAGTTTGTGTATTAGCCTAATAGTTTTAATTTGCACAAATAGTTTTTAATTCCGCATTGTTTTGTATTAGATTAGCTAGCACCTATTAACCATGAAGATAATAGGTTTTGTTGCTAATAGAATAATGGGATAATGGAATGTAACTTGATAGGCCTTTATTTTATACCGCGAGAAATGTGATAGCTGCTGACATGCTCAATTGTTGATTCACAAAACTCAAGCTTTGATATGCCCAGTGTTCTAAATGGCGGCCACAGCGGCTACATCGGCCGGGAAAATTTATCGGGGATGGGGATATATCGGGGACATATCGGGGATATTTTCAAAAATCGGATGTCAAAATCGGACTGTAAATATACATATCTTCTTGTCTTAAATTGCATCTCAATAAGACAATATATTCATAAATTATATAAAGCTACATAAAACATCATACTTATATGTTTAACATAAACTTAACTCGATAACTTGCATTAAGCTTATAAATGCATAATCACTATCCAAGTGTAGAATCTTCACAAATGCCACATTGTCACATCGCTCGAATTACCCAAATACTTAACCTAGAAATTGAGTGTAAAACGCTATATCGGGTCCAAAATCGGCAAAATTGCGGCCGATATATCGGGTCCATGCCGATTTATCGGCGATTTTGGTGAAAATCGCTATATCGGTTTGGATGTGCCAAATCATTGCGGCTAGGTGCCGTAAACGCAATATCGACGCAATATCGGGGTTATATCGGGGATATTTAAAACACTGGATATGCCCTAGGAAAGCTATAGGACCTATGGACTAATCAAGCAGGGCAGTCGCAATCCCCAGCAAAACTACACAAGAAAGCAAACCAAAATCTCAAAAGATTCTATTCCATCGTCTTCTTCCCTCAGTCACCACCATCAGAAATTCTTTTTCAGGCGAGGTCTTTCTCACCTCATCAAACCCTTGATGATCATTTCTTTTATATTTGTAATCGAGTTGTCTAAAAAACATTTAATAAAGTTGATTTAATATTTAAAATTAAGTGTTATATTCGATATAGATAAATATAATTAGATTTCTTAAAATTTCCACAAGTAGATTTCGACAAATACTTTTAATAGGAAATTTAAATGCACTGGAAGATTAAAATTTAAATTTTAATATTGTTCTCTACTTTATATTTCTATTTAAATTATTTACTTGAGATTATTTTATTTTGTTTCATTCATCGGATTCAGAATGAAAAAAATAAAAATAAATAATGAATGAATTACCTGAACAAAAGGCAGAGAAGGCAAATTGAGATCAGATCGAACATCAGCAATGAGCCTCTCCATATTACCCCGGTAAGCCTCCGCAGATTCATCGCACAAAGTGTCGCTCTCCCCTTGAAACCACAGCAAACCCTTGATCTCTCCTCCAACTTCAGCAGCCTCCCTCGCTCTCCTCACCATCTCCTCGTACAGCCTCGACCCCTTCTCCCACTCCTTCATCGCCGTCCCACCAACGGCACACGGAACAAGCCCGACCGCCTCGTCCTCGCCGATATTCACGCTGCCGGATTTGATGATTGCGTTGGCGAAGGCCATGGCGGGGCCGACGCCGCAGGCCTTGGAGGCGTCGATGTCGCGGTGGAGTGGCTCGTGGGCCTCCTCCCACTGGGAGGCGGAGGTGAAGCGGAGGATGGAGGGGTGGGGGCCGCAGTGGTCGGGGACGGCGCCGTCCCACACGCGGTGTTTTACGCCGCCGCGGCCCGACATGTTGCTCTGGCCTGACAGGATGAATATATGCTTCTTCTTCGTCGTCATCGGCATCTCTGCTGTCGCCATTGGGATTTTACTTGAATTCTTCTTAATTTTGTCTGCATCGAGATCAGATTTCATATAGATCTGGTGCTATGAACTATTATCAAGTTGAGGCATTCCCTTTCTGTTTGGCATTTTTTTGGTGGACCGCTCCACAGCCACTTGTGCTGCAGACCTAGGGTACGGTCGGGAGAAAGAAAATTCAAAACTGTTGTAAAACTCCGAGAAATATAACACCAAAACAGAGAATTCTAGAGACAGAATAGAAGTAGAAATTCTTATTGATTCTGAATTTTGTGTACATTGAAATGAATCAGGAAGGGCCTATTTATAGGAAAACCTTGGGGGCACTATGCAGTCGCTTGCGTCATCGCTTACATCAGCGCTTGCGTCATCGCTTGCATCAGCGCATAGTAAACTCATTAATGGTGCACAGTAAAGGTAGGCAGCCACACGTTTTTCATAACACTCCCCCTTGGCTGCCAACCTTACATGATGTCTCATTAAAAACCTTGCTAGGAAAACCCAGTGGGACAAAACCATAGCGAAGGGAAAAAGAGTACATCATCTTTGTATACGTGTTCTATGCTGCCTCGTTAAAAACCTTACCAGGAAAACCCTGTGGGACAAAACCATAGTAAGGGAAAAAGAGTGTAGCCACGTGAGCTCCCCCTCAAGTTGACATAAGTAGTTCTTCTTCATAAGTCTCGCTTATGACGCATCCCAATATCATGAATAAGCTTTCTGAGAGTTGTAGGGGGAAGCGCCTTTGTAAAGAGATCTGCCACATTATCACTTGATCGGATATACTGAATATAAATTTTCTTATCCTTTTCAAGCTCTTGGCTGAATGAGAAGAACTTCGGGGGTATATGCTTGGTACGGTCGCTTTTGATGAATCCTTCCTTCATTTGAGCGACGCATGCAGCATTGTCTTCAAACAGTACTGTTGGATCTCTGTTGACTGGTAATCCACAAGTTTCTTGGATGTGTTGAGTTACAGACCTTAACCATACACATTCTCGACTTGCTTCATGGAGTGCTATGACTTCAGCATGATTAGAAGAAGTGGCAATAAGTGTCTGCTTTTGTGAACGCCAAGAGATTGCTGCACCTCCACATATGAATACATATCATGTTTGAGACTTGGCTTTATGTGGATCTGACAAATAACCTGCATCTGCATAACCAGTTATTTCTTGTTTTGATCCTCTGGAATAAAACAAACCAAAATTAGTTGTTCCTCGAAGATAACGAAATACATGTTAATACCATTCCAATGTCTCCGTGTAGGAGATGAGCTAAATCTTGCTAATAAATTAGTAGCAAATGCTATATCTGGTCGGGTACAATTAGCTAGATACATAAGAGCTCCAATTGCACTTAGGTATGGTACTTCAGGACCAAGAACCTCTTCATTATCTTCGCGAGGGCGAAATGGATCTTTTTCCACATTCAATGATCTAACAACCATTGGAGTGCTCAAAGGGTTTGCTTTATCCATGTTAAAGCGTTTTAAGACCTTTTCAGTATAATTTGATTGATGCAAAAGTATTCTATTTTGAAAGTGCTCAATCTGTAAACCAATACAATATTTGGTTTTTCCAAGGTCTTTCATTTCAAATTCATTCTTTAAATATATCATTGCTTCTAGGATCTCTTTGTGAGTCCCAATAATATTTAAATCATCAACATATACAGCAATGATAATGAATCCGGATGTTGTTTTCTTTATAAAAAACACATGGGCATATAGGATTATTTACATATCCTTCTTTTAATAAATACTCGCTTAAGCGATTATACCACATGCGCCCTGATTGTTTTAACCCATATAATGATCTTTGTAATTTGATCGAATATAATTCTTTGGGTTTTGAACTTAATGCTTCAGGCATCTTAAATCCTTCAGGGATTTTCATATAAATATCGCTATCAAGCGATCCATATAAATAAGCTGTAACAACATCCATAAGACGCATTTCTAAATTTTTAGAAACTGCTAGGCTGATTAAATATCTAAACGTAATTGCATCAATTACTGGAGAATACGTTTCTTCATAATCAATTCTAGGTCTTTGCGAAAAACCTTGAGCAACAAGTCGAGCTTTATACCTTACAATCTCGTTTTTCTCGTTGCGTTTTTGTACAAAGACCCATTTGTATCCTACTGGCCTCACGGCTTCAGGCGTGAGGATAATAGGTCCAAATACTTTACGCTTATTAAGCGAACTCAATTCAGCCTGTATAGCGTCTTTCCACTTTGTCCAATCATGTCTATTTTGACATTCAGTGACGGATCTTGGTTCAGGATCCTCACTTCCGTTAACAATATCACATGCTACGGAATAGGAAATATTTCATCCATATTTTCCATCTCATTGCGATTTCATAATCCTCCTGTATTGACATAATCAATAGAGATCTCATAATTTTCTATATCTTCAGGATTTTCTATCTCTTGATTTGTCTTATTTTGTGTTTCTTCTGGAACACATTCTTGTATATTGGGTTTATTTTGTGTTTCTTCTGGAACACATTCTTATATATTGGGTTTATTTTGTGTTTCTTCTGGAACACATTCTTGCACATTGGGGTCTCGTGCTTATCTGCTCCTTTTCTTTTTCGAGGATTTTTATCTTTGGAACCGATTGGTCTACCACGCTTCAGGCGTGTCTTAGACTCATTAGTGACTTCATTCTCGGATTGTCCTTTTGGGATTTCAATCCGAGCAGGAGCATTTACAGCTGGTATATATGATTTAGTCACTCTTTTCGTATCAGCGAATGCATCTGGCAATTGATTGGCTATTTCTTGTAAATGCATAATCTTTTGCACTTCTGTCTCACATTGTTTTGTGTGAGGATCAAGATGCAATAAGGACGGTTCACTCCATGTAATCTCCTTCTCCAGCTGTTTCTTTTCTCCCCCAAATGCTGGGAAAATTGCCTCATTGAAGTGGCAATCGGCAAATCGAGCCGTAAAAACATCACCGGTTTTAGGCTCAAGATATCTTATAATAGAAGGAGATTCATAGCCGACATATATTCCCAGTCTCCTTTGAGGACCCATCTTTGTACGTTGTGGTGGAGCAATCGGCACATATACCGCACAACCAAAAATTCTAAGATGGAAAATATTTGGTTCTTGACCAAATGCTAATTGTAGAGGGGAGTATTCATGATATGCACTTGGTCTGATGCGAATTAATGCTGCAGCATGTAAAACTGCATGACCCCATACAGAAATAGGAAGCTTTGTTCTCATTATTAATGGTCTAGCAATAAGTTGGAGGCGCTTAATCAGTGACTCAGCCAAACCATTTTGTGTATGTACATGGGCAACATGATGTTCAACAACTATTCCAATTGACATACAATAATCATTAAACGCCTGAGACGTAAACTCACCAGCATTGTCAAGTCTAACTCTCTTGATTGTATAATCAGGAAATTGTGCCCTTAATCTAATTATCTGAGCAAGAAATCTCGCAAATGCCACATTGCGAGTTGACAATAAACAAACATGTGACCATCTACTAGAGGCATCTATCAATACCATAAAATATCTAAATGGTCTACACAATGGGTGTATAGGCCCACAGATATCACCTTGGATACGTTCAAGAAATGTAGGTGATTCTGTTTTTATTTTAGCTGGTGATGGTCTAACATGGAATTTTACTAGAGAACAAGCCTCACATGGAATTTTACTAACTTGAAGGATCTTCTGGCCCTTTAATGTATGTCCATGTGAATTCTCAATAATTCTTCGCATCATCATTGAACCAGGATGACCTAAACGATCATGCCACAGAGTTACTGTCTCTGTATCTTCTTTAACTACCATATGTGACTCTATCACATTTATATATGTGTAATGCAATCCTGAGGAAAGCTTTGGTAGTTTTTCTAGTATGCACTTCTTTCCTGATACATAAGTAGTAAGATACATATACTTCATATTTTCTTCAGTTGCAGACTGAGTATCATATCCATGAAGATATATATCATTAAAACTCAACAAATTTCTTTTGGATTTTGGTGAGAACAAAGCATCTTTTATGAAAAACTTTGTTCCATTTGGCAATATAAAGCTGACTTTACCAGTCCCTTCAATCAAGTCTACAGGACCTGATATTGTATTGATGATTGCCTTTGTTGGTTTTAATTCAGAGAAGTACCTTTTATGTTTAAGAATAGTATGTGTTGTACCGCTATCCGGTATGCAAATCTCTCCACTTTTGGTCTTGACTTCATCATTAGAATAATCCATATCAAGCTTCATGCAAAATAAACAATTTGGTAAGAATAAAATTTGAAACATATTATTATAAGGGAAATATTTCATTCAAAGATAAATTTGAAAATTACAAATAACAAAATATGATAATACATAACCATATGTCTAATTATCACCAGTATCATGATGGATTAGAAGATCAACAAAATCATCAGTAAAATCCGAAGCATCAAGATGAGTTGAATCATCCATAGGACCATCATGTTCAGTGAAATTCACTTCTTTCTCTTTTCCTTTCAAGGATGCTTTGTAAAGCTTGCAAAGGTGCTCCGGTGTTCGGCACACTCTAGACCAGTGTCCTTTGGAGCCACATTTATAACAGGAATCTTCAGGATTCCGAAGAGAACTTTCACGAACATCTTTTCCTTTTTCATGTCTTTTTACATGATGCTTCTTGTGGATCGCGTTATTCTGTGAAGGGTTGTAAAAACCACTTCGACCGCGTCCACGGCCACGTCCACGGCCACGACCACGACCACGACTACGTCCGCGTCCATAATTATATCCTCGTCCATATTTTTTTTAGAAAATGCAGCATTTGCTTCTGGAAATGCTGCTGAACCAGTGGGACGAGACTGATGACTTTTGATCAAAAGTTCATTATTTTTCTCTGCCACAAGAAGAGATGAAATTAGTTCAGAATATTTCTTAAAACCACGCAACCTATATTGTTGTTGCAGTGTTATATTAGATGCATGAAATATGGAGTAAGTCTTCTCCAACATTTCTTCATCTGTGATATCTACCCCATAGAATTTCAATTGGGATACTATTCTGAACATTGCAGAGTTGTAGTCGCTAACTTTCTTAAAATCTTGAAAGCGCAAAGCATTCCATTCATCACGGGTGGCAGGGAGTATAATTTCCTTTTGATGATCAAATCTTTCTTTGAGATTTTTCCATAAGACACCTGGGTCTCTTACAGTGAGATATTCACATTTTAAACTTTCATCAAGATGTCTGCGGATAAAGATTGTCGCCTTTGCCTTATCTTGCAATGTCGTAGAGTTTATTTCTTTAATGGTTTCAGTGAGACCCATTGACTCAAGATGCATCTCAATATCAATAACCCAAGACATATAATTCCTCCCCGTGATATCAAGTGGAACGAACTCAAGCTTTGCAAAGTTTGACATGGTGATAACTTGAGATTGTAGAGGTAGAGGCTGGGGCTTGTGATAGGACTTTTCCTTGAGCAATGGAAGCAGAGGCTCGTGACAAGTTTTACCTTAAGCTAATGGAGGCAGAGACTTGACGTGGTAGCCTTTTTCCCTGAGCTGATGGAGGTAGAAGCTGGGGATAGACTAGAGTGATCGTGCTGATAACGTGTTGTAAAACTCCGAGAAATATAACACCAAAACAGAGAATTCTAGAGACAGAGTAGAAGTAGAAATTCTTATTGATTCTGAATTTTGTGTACATTGAAATGAATCAGGAAGGGCCTATTTATAGGAAAACCTTGGGGGCACTATGCAGTCGCTTGCGTCATCGCTTACATCAGCGCTTGCGTCATCGCTTGCATCAGCGCATAGTAAACTCATTAATGGTGCACAGTAAAGGTAGGCAGCCACACGTTTTTCATAACAAAAACTTGGTTTTTGTAAGGAATATTTGTTTTGATTGGTATGAAACTACAAATCAAACTTAAATATGGTTATGTAATGAATATTTAAATTTGCTTGAAGTTGGTTATTTATTGAATTTGTTTTGTGTGGAGGTAAATTTCTCGGGTAATAAATAAGAATGTAAATCAAGCCCAAACATCAGAGAATTACGTGAAAAACTCAAGGAGAGAAAACCACAAAGAAAAGAGAGAAAGATTTCACTAAATCAGAGATAAAGATTTCACTAAATCAGAGATATTACGAGGAGTTTTCAACACTGTATTTCCATTTTCATTCTTTACGGTTCCTTCTACGTTCTCTAGGGATGTCCAAGAGCATAAATACATGGTGGTGGTGTGATTGATGGCACGGATATTTTAGATCTCCATAACTGTATAATTTGCCCATTGTGATTTTTCATAACTGCTTAGATTACAGCGTCGATTGTTGGGGTTGATATGTAGAGATATTCGTCACTATCCATAAATGCCCCAACTGAACTAGGAGTGTTGAAACATTTAGAACGTGTGGATAATCTGACAGCGTAATGGACTCTGTGAATCAGGAAATCCTACTGCTTAGCTGTAATTAGCGTGGAGGGGGGAGTATTCGCAGAGGGCCTTTACTGTGGAGTCGGGGCCCCGACTAGTGGAATGGTTCCGCCTGAGTTGAATATCTGGGTGAATGATCCTGGATTGATGGATTCAGAGAGGGACTTGGCAGTTGTGGATGTTGGAGAGGGGCCTCGGGTCGAATGTGGACTCCAAGAGGGACCTAGCAGTTGTGGATGTCTGAGAGAGACTTCGGTCGAATGTGGACTCAGATAGGGACTTAGCAGTTGCAAATGTCAGAGAGGGACCTCGGGTCGAGTGTGGACTCGGGACAAAGCCTGAGGCTTTTTCCTTGGATCCGTAGTGGCCAGCTGGTATGTCGAGTTTGTTATTCACAAGAGATGCCCCTAAATGCGGTGGGACACGTGTCACGGTCTTAGCGAGGGTCAAAATCTAACCACTACGGATGTCCACCGCTCTTTCAATTGTCGGAGTCGTGGGAGGGGAGTCGAAGAGTAAAGTTGGTAGGAGCCTTTAAGTGCCTCTGAGTTCTTTTGAAAGTCTATGCAAATGAAGATCTGGTTCATTAATGTAGATCTTTTGGATTGATGTGAAGATTGCATTGTTGACTGACAGCTGGCGTGTCGATTGACCTGGCTTCTCAAAATTGGTAATTAGCGTCCTTTTGAATTCTGGTACCATGATGACAGAGATCGTGGGGAGCAGCGTTTGATATTGTGCCTCTTTGGTTGACCGAAAAATTCGGGATGTAATTCGGCTTTTTGGGAATCGAGAACTTTAATTGGAATCGCTATGCTCCTCCACCATCTATAAATAGGCAGAATCCTTCATGTAAAAGTAACCTCTGTCATTTCCTCTGAAAAGTGTTGCTTCTGGATTCCTCCTCTGTCCTCTCTTCTGAGACGATCATTCCCTCCTCTTCATTAGATGGAGAAGGAAAAGGTGGAAAGGATGGCGGCTGGGGTCCCGTTGTTTGAGAGTTTGTTCGGCATGATATGTCAGCCATCGTGATGAGCCCGTATGATACATCAGCTATCGTGACGGGCTCCGCCGCCAGGGTCGATAGCTTGGTAGCCCACTTTGATTAGAGCTGATGATCTAGTTCCGAGTCACTTTTTTTTTTACGAGGTGGATTGTTCTAAAGAATCTGACCCACCCTCCCTCTATATAAGATGTATAAGGAAGGAAGAGGTGGAGCACGTTGATCAGGTATATAGGAGAGTTGCCTTTCACCCTAGAGCTTGATCCTCTTCATCAGGACACCAGTGGAGAGAGATGTTTTCTCCTTCTGATGTGTTTTGTCGGAGCTCGTCTGGTCGGACATTACTGCCTCGTTTCTGGAGGACTTTTCAGGAATAGCCGTAGCGGATGGTGTTTGTATGGCTTCTTTGAAGGAACGGGAAGCTATTGGCGAGATACGGTAATGATGGGGAGACTTTACTATCTTGTTTTAATATTACCGCAAGTGCATGATCGTTCAATGTAGCACTTGAGGGTCGATCCACAAAGACATGTGGTTTCTTATGGTTTTAATGCTTCTAGGTGAATTAATTGAAGAGTTTGTGAGTTTGTTCTAAACTACATGTAAATTTAAGAAAAATCAAGTACCTAGGGTCGATCTCCCTAAACTAGTATCAAGCGGTCAATTTTAGTCTTTTTGCTAAACTGTTACAAATCACCAAATCTCTACTTCTAATAAATAAATTAAATCTGAACACTAGATTTAAGCACAGAGTATTGCCCAGTTACATGATCCATTAAAGGCAAATAAATAATTAAATAATTAAAAGCAGAAAAAATGATAAAACCCTAAGCATGGATCATTAACTCACGATCATAACATGTCCAATATCTAGTTGTTTTAGAAATTAATCTCTTAAAAGTGGCAGGTCAATAGGTATGCATACAGCTCTAGATAGGAGATCATAAACTTGACCACACGAGAGAGTCTAACTTAAGTTCATCTCCTCTAGGTACTTATAGGAAATCTACTTACTCATGATGCAATTATTAATAAGATAATGATGAACTAGATAATTACCAACCATTAAAATTAATCTCCAAAAGTAACAAATAATTATCAGAATATTTTTAGGAGTTACAGAGTGATTACTCGATTCGACAGCAGACACAGAAGAATGTTCTGTATCAGATATGCACTGTCCCACTCCATGCTCGCAATCTGGAAATCTCAGTTTGCATCATGTAAAAGAAATAAAAGCAGCATAAACAAAAATAATCCGGAGATATCCAGATCAGAGCTGCGCACATAGGTACAGAGAGTAGATTCCAATGAAGACAATAAGAAAAAAATGTAAAATCTGAAGATATTCCCCAGGTCAACTCCAATGAACACAACCGCAAATCATCCCAAAATACAATATTAATAACTCTCAAGAAGAGAAGCAGCCGCAGATAAATAAAATAAAATAAAATAAAATAAAATAAAAACCCTCAAAGAGCTGGAGCCCGTGAATAATTAAATCTCTAAAAATAAAAAAAAATCAAAACCATGAAGAGTGGCAGTCCCCTCTTGGGCACAAGTCCTGGGAAGAGCAAATATTCCCAACCTCAAAAAAGTAAGCATCCCCTTAATTAAAAACCTAAACAAAACCTAATGGGAAAAAACACCCAGCCGGCATGAATGCCCTTCCTTGTATGACAAAGGATGCTTACATAAAAGCAACTCAAGAAATATCTATTACATATTAATTCATTTTTGGCTTAAACTAGACTCTTTAAATGACTTCTATAGGCTGTCAAAATGGTCGAATTAGTAAAAACTTTCAACATAAAAGTTGCAGATTTTCGAATTATCTTTCCGTAGATGTCTAGATGACATCTTTGGAGTTCTGTAACCAAAGTTATAGCCAAAATACCACAACATGCTCAGAAAGTAACCCCTCAGTATTTATAAATTGCATGATTTCACTGCTGAAAGTAACTAGACTCCTCTTTCTCTTTTTCTTTTTTCTCCATGTACTTGTTCGTTGCAATTTAAATCAAATATACCCGAGTAACAATATTTATATACAAAAATATAGATAAATAGGAATATAAAATGGTATAAAACAATGTCAATCAGGCCATCGGTTTCAGGAACTGCTGCAAGGATGAAGATTGTCACCGAAAAGATCTCTTCCGATGAACAACTCTTTATTGTTCTTGTATCGGGGGTTTGTAAATGGTGACAAGACAAGTTTTCAAATTTCCTGTATTTTTTTCAAGAAGTAACATAGGAATGTAAAAGATTTCTTGTATTCCACTTGTCAGACGTAATGACATAATGAAATTTAATGAAATGGAATTGCATGTATTTTATAATAGAAATGACTGAGTTGGCTAGATCTTATCTGATTTGTGTTGTGGAACATTCATACCCTTTGGAGGTGTGACTTCCGGATGGCAAGAATGTAATGTGTCTTTATCTCTAAGCATATAGACATTGGTTCTTCGGGTGAAGTGCGAACTTCAGTCGCGGAGATAGACCGGGCCGCTAGGCGCTGAATTTCGAGTGAAGTGAGGACTTCAGTTGCGGAGATGGACCAAGTCGTTAGGCACTGAACTGCAAGTGAAGTGAGGACTCCAGTCGCAGAGACAAACGGAGTCGTTAGGCGCTGGCCTCCGAGTGAAGTGAGGACTTCAGACGCGAAGATGAACGGGGCCGTTATGTTGGCCCAAAGGTTACAATCACCGGTTTCGTGTTTTGATGATAACAAAATGTATGTAATTATTTGGTACTAATCAAGTTCCAGTGTTTAAGTGTATTTTAGGGTTCAAGAAAATCTAATAGGTTTCTTCCTCTAAAGAAAGGTGTTGATGGCTCAAGGGTACTCAAGAACAGTATTGAAGCTCAAAACACTCAACGTTGCTATCAAAGAAGCCAGCTTGAAGATTCTTGTAGTCGCTTAGAATCTTGTAAGAACTTATTTTGTTAAAGAGTAGAATATAGACTTGATGCTCAAAGATATACACACACAAAAATGCACGTTTTTGAAAGTACAGTTTATTATGTATTGGTGTTTTGACTTGTTTGGTCTTGATACATGTTCCACATTTCTCAAAAATTTATATCTTAGTTTAGAACTTGTATCTCTTTGCCCGTACATATTTTTCCCCTTTAAAACCCATTCAGAATTATTTACAAAATTTTCTTTGTTTTCAATACAGACCTTAGTACTGTTCTTGGCCTAGGTCGATCGACCGGGTGGTCAACCGTGCCTATTAGAGGCCAGGACGGTCGACCGCACGGTCAACCGAACCTCTGGCAAGGGGTGTGCATGTTTGGTGCACATTCACGATCGACCGCTTACCCCTGCGGTCGACCGACTGTCATCACTTTGGTCTCAGTTAATCGGTCAATCGAGCGGTCGACAGAAAGCCAACGGTCAGATTTTTTAAATAGGGCCGGTCGACCGGCCGGTCGACCGATAGACTGCTAGAATGGCAGTAACGGCCAGATTTCAAAAATCTGTCTTTTAAACATGTTTTTAAACCGTGGTGATTTGAATTCTGAGGGTTAAATTCTTTCCTTTATGACCTGGTAAACAATTCTAAATATGTTTTTCTAAAGCCTATATAAAGGGTCATTGGGATTGAATTAATACAACAACAAATTCTCTTGAAAATCAAGTTTTGCTTTCAAACTGAAAATTTCAAAGTTTTTCTTTTGTGCTTTAAATTCCGAAGTTTTTAAATTGAGTTTTCTGCTCTTATATTCTCTCTATTTTGATTTCTACTCTCACATACATCCTTGAGCTTCAAATCTACTTTTTACTCTATACTGATTTGTAAGAGAGTTGTAAAAGAGTGTTTGTGATCTTTTAATCACCAAAAGCTTGTAATCTCAATTGGTTTTGTGCTACCTCTTGTATAGAAGATTGAGTTGGGAGTTGAGTACTCCAAGTGATTGTAATTCCTTATTGTAAGGTCCCTTTGAGGAAAATCCCTTAGCGGATAGTGAAATCCTTTACAGTGGTGAAGGCGCGGACGTATAACAGTGGTTCGAACCTCGAAACAAATCTTTCTTGTTTGCGATTGCCTTATTGTCACTATTTCATTTACTTGATTATTATTCATTCATTTTTATCAACAAGAAAGCAATAAAGCATCTGAACTCTTATCTAGAGGAATCACGAGAAGAAGTTCAGAGCCCTTCATGAGAAATATAGCATCATTTCTTGTTTTGAGTGATCGGTTTGCATCATTCATTATAAATTGTTAAGTATTTGCATTTGATTAGCATTACACCTATTCACCCTCCTCTAGGTGTATTTTCAACTAGTATCAAAGCATTGGTCTCTAGAGTTTGGCTTAACCACCTTAGAGAGATCCCAGTTGCTAATCACTTCAGTAACAATTTCTTTCTCATCCACTATAGTAAAGATGGCCGAAGGTATTAAGACCCCTTCTAAGTTTGATGGCCTTAACTTTCCCATATGGAAGGTTAAGATAACTGTGTTTTTGTAATCACTAGGAAGCCGGGTTGCAAATGCGATGACTAAACCCTTTAGTGTACCCGTTGGTGATGAGGACACTTGGTCTGATATTGCCACCAAGGATTTGATGCCAATGCAAAGGCACACTATGCATTGCTTCAAGCCTTGAATGATGACGACATAGTTAGAGACATTCATTGCAAATTCGCCTATAAGATTTGGTCACACTTCGTGGTCACTCACGGGGAAACATCACAAGTCAAGAGGGCTAAAATTGATCTCTTGTGTTCCCAATATGAGAATTACACCATGCATGAAAATGATTCTATTGAGGATATGGTCACCAAGTTTACTAAAATCACTAATGGTCTTGCTTCTCTATGTGACACTATAGACAACGACCAAAAGGTGAGGAAGGTCATTCGTGCTCTACCACCATCATGGGAGGTCAAGGCTATAACTCTAAAAGAGCTCAATGATAAGAAAGAAATAGAGCTCATATGTCTTATCGGCAACCTTAAGACTCATGAGATGGAGAGGAAGGTTAGAGAAGAAATGGAGCCCAAAAAGAAAAACATGATTGCCTTCAAGTCTACTCCCTCCGACGATGATGATAAAGAAGAAAATGATGAAAAGCTTTCCCTCCTAGTGAAAAATGTAAGGAGAATGTACAATAAGGCCAAGTTCAAAAATAGAAGACGATGGAAAGAAAAAGAAGATAAGAAAATTATTTGCTTCAATTGCCGAAAGCCGAGACACATTGTTGCAGATTGTCCCAAGAATAAAGGCAGGTCATCTAACTCAAAGAAGTCCTATAAGAAGAAAGCTCTCGAAGCAACATGAGATTCGGAGAGTGAATTCGATGAAGAGGTAAATAAGGCCAATATGTGTTTCATGAAAAATGATAACACACCTAAGGTAAGTTCTGAGCCATCCTTAGATGAGTGTGCATTAACTATGGATGAATTAAGTGAGGCATTTGAAGAACTTTCAAATAATTATGATTTTCTAAATAAGAAATACCTAAAAATAAAAAAGTAAAATAAAACTCTTTAAAATAAAATTATCACTCTTTCTAAAGAAAAAGATGTTTTATCTTCCACACTCATATCTACACAAAATAATTATGATGCATACAAAATTTCATGCAATGCAAAATTTTCCATGATTGATGAAAATGAAATTTCTATTTTAAAAACTAAAATTAACATTTTGAGAAATGTTTTAAAGAAATGTGAGTTTGATAAGGCAAGATTAGAAGCAATATTTTCTAAGAAAAATACTTCAAAGAAACATGTGCATGCTACAAATGCTACACATGCTCACACTTCTAAACCACAACACATTCATACATATAATCATGCTTATCCCCACATACTCATCATGCTTTTATATATAGAGTTTATTCATGCACTTATTGTAGCCGAAAGGGTCATTTAGCTAAATTTTATTTTGATCGCATAAATACTTCTAATAATCATGTTTAGATCAAAGGGACTAACATTATAGGACTAAAGAAAATATGGGTACCAAAATCAATGACACCTTCTTTTGATATAGGTACACACCAAGGTTCTAAGACGTAGGAAACGGTGGTATCTTGATAGCAGTTGCTCAAGACACATGACTTAGGGTAACAATAATTTTGCAACCCTATCAAGGAATCATGAAGGTGGCACCCTCACCTTCGGAGATGACTCAAAAGGCAAAATTACTGGTATAGGTAGCATTAAAATTGGCTCATCTCCATTAATTGAAAATGTTGTTTTAGTTGATGGTCTCAAGCGTAACCTCTTGAGTATTAGTCAACTTTGTGATAGAGGTTTTAAAGTTATTTTTGATGATTTGTCTTGCAATGTTTTAGATAGTAAAAAAATACATGCATTCTTTCTGGTTTTCATAAAAATAATGTATACATGATTGATATGTCCAATTTATATTACAATGCTACTTGTTTAAATGCTTTCAATGAGAATTCTTGGTTATGGCATAGAAGATTAGGCCATGTCTCTTTTGATCATTTATCTAGAATTAACTCTAAGAAATCGGTGAAGGATATTCATTGCTTGAAATTTGAAAAAGACCGTATTTGTGATGCGTGCCAACTTGGGAAACAAACCAAATCCTCTTTCAAAACAGTCAAGGATATCATGACATCAAGGCCATTAGAGTTAATTCACATTGATTTGTTTGGTACAACTAAAACCAAGAGTTTAAATGGAAACTTTTTTGTTCTTGTTTGGTTGATGATTTTTCTCGTTTTACATGGGTTTTCTTTTTGGAACATAAAGATCAAGTTTTTTCACATTTTCATGTTTTTAGAAAAAGGGTTGAAAAAGAAAAAGGTTTTTCGATTTTGCGCATAAGAAGTAAAAGAGGTGGTGAATTCATTAGTCATTCTTTTACCACTTATTATGAAGAAAATGAAATTAGGCATGAACTATCTTGCCCTAGAACTCCACAGTAAAATAGAGTCGCTGAAAAGAAGATGCGTACTCTTCAAGAAATGGTTAAGACAAATGATTAGTGAATATGAACTCCTTCATATTTATAGGCCGAGGCCGTAAACACTTTATGTTACATATCAAATAGAATTTATTTTTATAAAAATGCTTTCAAAACTATATTTGAAATTTACTATTGGAAAAAGCTGAATGTTTTCTACTTATAGAATTTTTGAATGTAAATATTTTGTTTTAAATACAAAAGATAACTTAAGAAAATTTGATGCAAAAGCTTTTGAAGCAATTTTTGTTGATTATTCTAATACTAGTAAAACTTATAGAATCTTCAATAAATCTACCTTGACTATTGAAGAATCTATGCATGTTAAGTTTGAAGAATATAATTCTTTTATTACGAATGTTGTAAAGATTGATTCTTTAGGTGAAGATATGGAGAAAATAACCTTGAAGGACTAAACCATCCAAGAAAATAAGCCAAAACTTGATGAACAAGGTGAAGTTCAAGAGGTTGAAGTGGCATCAACACAACCACTTCCAAAAGATTGGAGATATGCTACAAGTCATCCCAAGGAACTCATCATAGGTGATGTATCAAATATGGTAAATCGCTCCAAACTCCATAATTCCTTATATAGAACCTAAGAACATCCTCGAAGCTGAGAGCGACTCATATTGGCTTCTTGCTATGCAAGAAGAGCTCAATCTATTTGAGCGCAACTAAGTTTGGCAGTAGAAGGTATGGTTTCTATATCAGGACATGCTGCCCATGCATTATTTGATCATGGTGATACGCACTCTTTTGTAACCAATGTGTTTGCTTGCAAACTAAATCATCGCTGAATCTTTGGGATTTCAACTAATTAAATCTTCACCAGTGAGTACAAAGAGGATAACTAGCACTAGATATAGACATTGTGAAGTAATAATTGGTGAGATAAGAACACTGACAGATTTAATTAAGTTAGAAGAAATAGAGTTTGATGTTATTTTGAAGATGGATTGACTGTCTGCCTGTTGTGCACATGTAGATTGTTGTGATAAAAGAATCATCTTTAAGATTAAAAAAGGCCCAAAATTCATGTTTGAAGGAATGAGGAGCGATCAGACACTACCTATTATATCAGCCTTAAAGGCTACAAAATTGATAAGACAAGGATGTCGAGAATTTCTGGCCTTAGTAATAAGTACACGAAGATTTAATATAAAAATTGAAGACATTCCCATGGTAAGTGAATACCCGGATGTGTTGCCTGAAGATTTACCGCGTTTGCCCCTAGATAGGGAAGTGAAATTTGTTATAGACTTGTTACCCAAAACTAATCCAATTTCTACGGCACCATATTGAATGGCCCGAGCTGAAATGAAAGAACTAAAAATTCAATTACAGGATTTATTAGACAATATTCATTCGACCAAGTGTATCACCTTGAAGAATACCGGTGCTGTTTGTTAAGAAGAAGGCGACTCATATTGGTTGCTTGCTATGCAAGAGAGCTCAATCTATTTGAGCGCAATCAAGTTTGGCACTTTGTTCCTAGACCCCATGATAGATCAACCATTAGTACTAGATGGATTTTTAGGAACAAGCTGGATGAGTCGGGCAATATTGTTAGGAATAAAGCTAGGTTAGTGACTCAAGATTACACCCAAATCGAAGGTATCGATTTTCAGAAAACCTTTGCACCCGTAGCGCGGCTTGAAACTATACGGATTACACTTGCTTTTGCTTCTTTTAAGATTTCAAACTTTTTCAAATAGATGTTAAAAGCGCATTTTTAAATGATTTTATTGAAGAGGAAGTGTATGTTGAACAACCCCCAGGTAGGGGTGGCAATTGGGTCGGGTCGGGTCGACCCGACCCGATTACTGTTCGACCCATATAATAATCGGGTCGGGTCAACCCGACCAGATTATTATACGAGTCAAAATTCAGACGCAGACCCGACCCATTCTTAGTCGGGTCGACCCGACCCGACCCATTTGACCCGATTATTAAATTTTAAATACAATTTCTTTACACTTTATTACCAAATTGTTGGGAGGTATAGTTAATCATCACACTAAACTCCACACACTAGAGGCCACGGGTTCAAAACTGATCATACGCATATTTTTTGACAATTTGATTTAGGCGAAGGGGAGGAGGCGGGGCGGAAGAGGAGGAGATCAAGGGGAGGAGGCCGAGGAGGAGAGAGAATAATCGGGTCTAGCGGGTCAAGCGGGTCTGGCGGGTTCGGGTCGACCCGACCCATTTAATAATCAGGTCAGAAGGGTCGACCCGATTATGACCCAAACCCGATTAATCCAAACCCAGACCCGCTAACTTAGGGTCGGGTCGGGTCTGACGGGTCGCGACCCATCTGCCACCGCTACCCCCAGATTTATTGATCCTACACATCCGAATTTTGTTTTCAAATTTGACAAAGCTTTATATAATTTAAAACAAGCTTCAAGAGCTTGGTATGAAAGACTCTCAACTTTTCTTATTTCAAATAGTTTTGTAAAAGGTAAAGTAGATACCACTTTGTTTACAAAGCATGTGATAGCGATATCCTAATTGTTCAAATTTATGTTGATGATATTATATTTGGATCTACTAATGAAAAGCTTTGTAAAGATTTTGAATCATGTATGAAGAATGAGTTTGAGATGTCTATGCTGTGACTACTTCTTTGGACTCCAAATCAAGCAAAAGAGTGATGGGTTTTTATAAATCAAGCCAAATACACAAGGGAACTCATCAAGAAATTTGGGCTTGAAGATGCAAAATCAAGCAAGACTCCCATGGATACCACAACAAAACTTGAAAAGGATGAACAAGGTATAAATGTTGACACTAAACTCTATAAGAGCATGATTGGTTGTTTATTTTATTTAACGGCTAGTAGGTCGGATATTATGTTTACTGTGTATATGCTAGATTCCAATCTTGTCCTAAAGAGTCCCACTTGATTGCGTAAAACACATTATTAAATATCTTAATGGCACTATTAGAATGGGTTTGTGGTATCTGAAGATCGGACAATTTTTCATGACGAGTTTCTCGGATGTTGACTATATTGGTTGTAGAGTGGATAAGCAGAGGACAAGTGAAACTTATCAATTTTTAAGAAATTGTCTTGTTTCATGGTCTTCCAAAAAAACAAAATTTTGTAGCCCTCTCAACTGTCGAGGCGGAGTATATTGCGGTCGGGGCTTATTGTGCACAAGTCCTTTGGAATACTCTCCTTGACTATGATTTGTATTATAATCATATTAAAATATTTTATGATAATGCTAGTACTATTCATATGACTAAAAATGTAAATCAATATAGTAAGACAAAGCACATAGAGAAATTCGATATTACTTTCTTAGAGATCATTATAAGAAAGGAGATATTGAAATTGATTATGTTTCAACTGATTTTCAACTAGCGGATATTTTTACTAAGCCACTTGATTTTAACAGCTTTTCTTTCATTTGTGGTGAACTAAATATTTGCATTATAGATTCATGAGTTTTTCATTGCTTTGATATTTTTGTTTGTTTTTAAAAAAAAAAATTTGTTTATCCTTTTTAATGCATGACAAAAAGGGGGAGAAGTATTAAGTATTTAGATATTAAGTATTTATTGGTATTTATTGATTGGTATTTATCGAGTATTATCGTGTAGTTATTAGTTTTTAATCTTAGTTTGTTTATGCTCATATGTAATGTCATCTTATACATATTATTACAAACTTTCATATATGCATTTGTATGTTTTAATTGTTATAGTCATATTGATATCTTGTAATTGATATATGAGCATAACTTGAGGGGGATTTTTTTCTTCAAAGCTCTTTCCTTTCATTTCTTTTAAATAGCTCATATTTTTTGTCATCATTAAAAAGGGAAAGATTGTTAGCCCAAAGGTTACAATCACCGGTTTCGTGTTTTGATGATAACAAAATGTATGTAATTATTTAGTACTAATCAAGTTCAAGTATTTTAAGTGTGTTTCAGGGTTCAAAAAGATATAATAGGTTTCTTCCTCTAAAGGAAGGTGTTGATGGCTTAAGATACTCAAGAACGGGATTGAAGCTCGAAGCACTCAACATCGCTATCAGAGAAACTCGCTTGAAGATTCTTGTAGTCACTTAAAATCTTGTAAGAACTTAGTTTGTTAAAGAGTAGAATATAGATTTGATGTTCAAAGATGTACACACACAAAAATGCACATTTTTGAAAATACAGTTTATTTTGTTATTGGTGTTTTAACTTGTTTGGTCTTGATACATGTTCCACATTTTCTCAAAAATTTATATCTTAGTTTAGAACTTTTATCCCTTTGCCTATACATGTTTTTCCCCTTCAAAACTCATACAAAATTATTTACAAACTTTTCTTTATTTTCAATACTGACCTTGGTACTGTTCTTGGCCTAGGTCAGTCAACCGGGCGGTCGACCGTGCCTATTACAGGCCAGGACGGTCGACCGAACCTCTGGCAATGGGTGTGCATGTTACCCCTGCGATCGACTGATGTGTCGACTGTCTGTCATCACTTTGGTTTCGGTTAAAACCGGTCGACCGAGCGGTCGACCGAAAGCCAACGGTCGGATTTTTTAAATAGGGCCGGTCACCGATAGACTGCTAGAATGGCAGTAATGGCCAGATTTCAAAATCTGTCTTTTAAACATGTTTTTAAAACGTGGTGATTTGAATTATGAGGGCCAAATTCTTCCCTTTATGACTTGGTAAAATATTCTAAATATGTTTTTCTAAAGCCTTATATAAAGGGTCATTGGGATTGAATTAATACAACAACAAATTCTCTTGAAAATCAAGTTTTGCTTTCAAAGTGAAAATTTTCAAAGTGTTTCTTTTATGCTTTAAATTTCAAAGTTTTTAAATTGAGTTTTCTGCTCTTATATTCTCTCTATTTTGATTTCTACTCTCACATACATTCTTGAGCTTCAAATCTACTTTTTACTCAATACGGATTGTAAGAGACTTGTAAGAGAGTGTTTATGATCTCTTGATCACCAAGAACTTGTAATCTCAATTGGCTTTGTGCTACCTTTATATAGAGGATTGAGTTGGGAGTTGTGTACTCCAAGTGGCTATAATTCCTTATTGTAAGGTCCCTTTGAGGACGATTCGTTAGTGGATAGTGAAATCCTTCACAGTGGTGAAGGCGAGGACTTAGAGCAGTGGCTCGAACCTCGAAATAAATCTTTCTTTTTTGTGATTGCCTTATTGTCTCTATTTCATTTACTTGATTATTATTCATTCATTTTTATCGATCGTTACTCATCTCAATAAGAAAGCAATTGAGCACCTCAACTCTTATTTAGAGGAATTACGCAAAGAAGTATGAGCCCTTCACGGAGAATACGGCTTCATTTCTTATTTTGAGTGATCAGTTTGCATCATTCATTATAAATTGTTAAGTATTTGTATTTGGTAAGCATTACACCTATTCACCCCCCTCTAGGTGCATTTTTCACGTTAGACGCTGGCCTCCGAGTGAAGTGAGGGCTTCAGTCGCAGAGACGAACAGGGCCGCTAGGTTAGCCTCTGAGTGAAATGAGGACTTCAATCACGGAGACTAACTGGGTTGTTATGCGCTGGACTCCGAGTGAAGTGAGCCTTTGGAACCTAGAGATAGATTTTTGTACTATGATTCTCGAGTGGGGGCTTCCCTCCTCAAAACACAGACAAACTAGTCGTACCCTAATCGGGGATGAACCTTTCGGACAGTAGTTGCCCGATTATGAATGAGCCGTAAGGGTTGCAGTTGCCTGATAGGGGATGAGCCTCTCGTACAATGGTTTTCCAATCAGGGATGAGTTAAGGCGGTTGCCCGATGGGGATAAGCCTTCTAAATGGTAGTTTCCTGTTGGGGATTTGACAGAGCGATCTCGGAGATGAATACCTGCGTTGTCATTCTTGTCTAAGGGATTCCCTCCTCGAAACTCACAGATAGAAGTTGTCGGGAAGATGTGTCGTAAATAAGCCGCATGGGGTTTTGTGAGCGGATTTGGCAAATCATTTGGAGGATGTAGAGAGCCATTAAGAATCATAATGTATTTTTATTAAATGATTGTAATAAAAACAAAAAAAGTGAATGAGATACGAAGAACTTTTATCCATTAGAGGAACTTTACTGCTCTTATTTGTTGGACCAGTGTTAGTTAACCACTCTGTATTGAGTGATCATGTGTTAAAGTTGACTCAGAGACGGGATCTCCTGCTGTCCTTTTATCTCGAAGGAGACCCCGGTGTGAGGATATACTCTCAGAGATAGCCCTGCTAGACAAGATCTTTAAGGTACTTATGAAGGGACCGACATTGAGAAGTTTTCGTCCTCTGCTATCATGAAAAAAGCAGTAGTCCTTCGCTCTGGGATGAGCAAGGTCGTGTGGTTTTGCTTCCAGACGCTTTACCCAAGGTTGACCTTTTATGGCTTCGAAGACGTCCTAGATCAGGAGCTTCAGTGGGTGAAGCTGTCATCCACCTGGTAGGCTCGAAGTGGGCTCTGCTGACTTCTTGAAAGCGCCTTGTCCGCGTCCATGGATGTCGACAGAGGGGTCGTCCTGCTGCGGCTTTGGTTTTGTTCCATCGTCGTCGCGGTTGGAAGATGGGTTGGCGACCTTTTCATTGCTTCCTCCAACTGGATGTATGGTTGGGCTCGGTACAGGACCTCGCTCCGACGGGTGACATTGTACTTCACCAGATGCTTGTACAACGGTTGGTGACCCGGAGTCCGTTGATGAATGTAGAGCAGATGCGTCTTTGCTGCAGTTGTATACTTTAGCTAGATGATTTTGAAAGTAGGCAATACCTGTCTTGAGGCCGTCGGTGGGCCTCATCTTGAGGGAGAGGAGGTGATAGTGGTTCTGCTTGAACTCCTGGCGGGAAGAGTATTAAGCGAGGAATAACTTAGTGAGATCCCCGAATCTGTGGATTGAGTATGGCAGAAGGGAGTAGAATGAGTCCGAGGCTACTCCCTTTAAGCTAGAGGGGAAGATCCGGCATAAAATGGAGTCATTTTTGAAATGGATCACCATCATATCCTGATACTAAAAGAGGTGCTGAAACGGATCGCTCTGACCGGAGTAGCAATCAAAGGTCAGAATCATGAACTTCTTGAAAAATTCATATTATAATATGCCCTCAGAGAAAGGAGAGTTGGATGCATCGGGGGTGATGGCTCTGATTCTGCCATGATTTGGCATTATAACGCCCCAATCTTACGGGTACGGAGATGTTATTGTGATGTATATACGTAGGTCGAAAATACCCACATATATACGTTAAGCATCAGTACAGGCAAGAATCAGAGTGTGGAAGTACGTGGTGCATTATACATTTCAATAAAGAGTACAATTATAAAGTTATCACAGGATGTGATACAATATTATAAGAATATTACATCACTGATAGATCAATTGCGAGAATACAAAAAGATATATAAGTATGAACAGTACAAAAAGTGCTCACGAGTTACAAAAGAAAAACTCGAGAGACAAGTAAGAGAGCCTGGAAGGATAGGGCTCTGATGGTCAACAACTGATCCACGACGCTACACTGCGCAACTCTAATCATCGGGAAGTCCACCTTGGTCCAAACTATAAGATCTGAACATGCAAGCCCAGGGGAGTCAGAACTCTCCAACAAGTAGTGTGATGAACGCCAAGTGGCGTGCAGGGACAATCACACGTGTATCAATAAATTCAAATTAAAAGAACATGTATTGAAAACCATGTCGTGAACACATGTATGCAGGAGAAGGCAATGAGGCAGCAAGAAAGGTAAATGTAGTAATACTAGTTGTCCCCTATGCTAAGAAAATATCACAAAACCGATAAAACTAATAATACCAAATACAAGCAAAATCAGTCGTACAAGCTCAGGTCATGGCTCCATGAGACTAGTACGTCGAAGGAATAATCCAAATAAGGAAACCTTCATCTATATATCTTTATCCCCATGTTTCCGTAATCCGAGCGTATACAACCCGAGTTGCAAAACAACACAACGAATTGTATAGTAGCATCTTATTATAATTGGGATCGTCTAAGTTGTAAGTTTTCGTATGCGTCCCATTCCACATACTTCCACTTACAACTTATAAAGTCAGTTATTTAAAAACTGACAGAGTTCGACGAACCATGTTTAGAATGGGTCACATACTTGCCCGGGACAACGACCATGGAGTATCCGGCGCTGAGCCGGAACGTACCGCTAGGTACTGGGACTTATTGTACACCCGAACAGGAATAGGGTATCACAGATCCCTTAGAAATATGCTTAGAGCTTGTGCATACCTCGCATGAATAAAAAGGAGGGGAGGGGTGCCAGTACACCACACAGAATCCTTGGTGGTCGCCAGGTGATCCCTCAACAATGTGGCCACGCATACATGATATGACCACCATAAATATGAAACTAATCAGGACTCATGAGTTTCCCCCAAACCCGGTGAGAGTTGTCTTATTTATAATTTATTATGTAATTATCAATTTACGGGAATAGCAAGAGTAAGACAGGTTCAGGAATTCATGAGTACAAGAGTATATGAATACTAGGAATACAGGTCACTATATATAATACAGGATAATAGGTACAGGATTCCCGTAAATGTGATAATCAAGGTCAAGTGTTAACATGACAGGTGGTAAGTGATAAGTGATATCTAACAGGGGCAGGTGTCAAGTAGTAGCATGTCCGATGTCAGGTGATCAATATAGCAAGTGATAGCACGTCAAGCAATAAGCACAATAGATATCACTATTGAGTAATACGATACAGGAAAACGGTACCGATATAGGAGATCGGTACAGATGCTGAAAAATAATACAATTTTGAAAATAGTATAAGTAAAGATTTCAAACTCTTCACAACCATCAAGAAGAATAATAGTTAAATCATCAAGCAGGCAAGCAAGCAAACATCCAAGCGGAACTAAGTAGCGCTGGAGCGAAACTAGCGTACAGCGCTATTGCGCTCGGTGTGGTTACCGCTCGCGGCACAGCTAAACGCACACGGCGGGGCGAGCGTATGAACACTATATTACCACACGTGATGAAGTCGCGCTCATGGCGTAACTACGCTCAAACGAAGTTAGCGATAAAGCGCTCAACGCTAGGTCCGCCTACCAGGCATGATAGGGAACCTGACGGTATAAGCGCACTCCTCTTTCTAGGAAGTGGGCTAGAGCCAGAAGGGCTGAAAGTAAGCACGGGGTCTAAGCGCACTCCCGGTGGCTACCACGAAACCCATTAGGGTACAAGGCCTAAAACCTATTGGGTAGCCATCCCGCAAGTCGGCAGAAGCCCCCAAGGCTGTACTAGGTACTTGCGCGGTTAATACCAGACATGCACACAAACATGATAACAGAACATGACAGGGAATGGCTAGTGATCAAACAGGCGAAGCTAGACAAGCTGGAGCGAGGCTAGCGTACAATATTAAAGGCCATCACGCTCTATAACACCCGTATTTCCTTAAACCTGGTTATCCGTAATTTAATGAATAACTGGAAGTATAAACCCTAAGAGGACTGATTAAAGTGATGATTTATTAATGATAGTTGTTGATACACTATTATAAAGAGGGGAACATACACACACACACATGTATATAACACAAATACAACCAATTTATACCAGTATAAGGTTATTAAATATTTTTTTATGTGTGTATAACTATGAGATGATGGAGGAAGTAGGTAAGCATGAAAGGGAGTCATCCAGGGCTAGGATGATATTGATTTGGGCAAGGGACACTTGGAGAAATGGGAGTGGCAAACTTGTAAATAGGGCTGAAATTGAATCTCATGAACCCCTTTCTATCATCATCTTCTTCTCTCCCAAAAATCACTATGAAAGCACTAGAAGCTCCCCTCTTCATGAGAATCCCATTCCTTGACCCTCCTCCACTCTAAATCTCTCTCCCTCTCTCTTCTTCCTTCCTTCTTCTCCCTTTCCCTCTTTCTCTCTTTTCTTTTTTTTTTTCTTTTTTAGGCAGCAAGGCCAAGCTGAACCCGGGGGAGGCCGCGCCGCCTTGGAGGAGCCCTACCTCGGGGAGGAGCCACCGGAGGGGAAAAGCTAGGGTTTCGGGAAAGGAGATTAGATAGGGTTGGTCTTAAGCCTTTAGGGGTGTTCTCCAACTCAAAATTGAGATTTTTGGAACCAAATTCATCATCCTAAGGTAAATTCTTGACTGAAATTTTTGCATATAATTTAGGTATTAGTGTTTTTTAGCTTCATGAACATGTTGATGTGAGTACTAAAATGTAAACCTATGTAATCTCTTGATTAGGAGTTGGTTGTGTGTTCGGGATCACGTGAAGCCAAGGAATTATGAAGGAATCATCTGAGAAGGTGAGTGGAGTCCTCCCCTAAGCATAGTAGAAAACTAACATTATAACTTTTATAGGGACAAAATAGATAGTACACAAAGGCATTGACATGAAAATAGCTAACTAGAACTCATTGTGGCATATGATGAATGTGATGTAGGTGTGTTGTTCTCAAATGTGTACATGTATACATATGTTATACGTGTTGTATAAGTAAATTGTGTGAACACCCTCATGAGAACATAAGTAATCAATAAACCTTAATTAAGTGAGCCACTACAATTAAATACGGAAACATGTATGATTATTAACGATTGTTATGCTAAATGTTAGTATGTACTTGCATGGTGTGTTGGTGTATATATATTGAGATGGCAAAGTTTTAGCTGGGTATATATACATACATATATATGTACGTATACGTACGTACGTACATATACCCATTTGTGGCGGACAGGGGTGGGCTCGAATGGTGCATATTTATTACAATATGAGAATTCGTTGTGTAAATATTGATGTTTGATATCGGTGTTATAATCATATTACAAATTGAGAACAAATAGAATAAAGTAGTTTTCAACTTGTATGAACCATGCCAATTCATGTTTATCACATAACTTGCATATTTCACATTTTACATTAATTGATGGATATCATGCTTATTCATATTTATCACATAACTTGCATATTTCACATTTTACATTAATTGACGGATATCATGCCTATTCATGTTTATTACATAACTTTGCCTATTTCACATGCTTCATTAAGTGACGGATATTGAAATTTGTATGAAACTCCATTCACTGAGTTGTGTAGCTCACTCCATTAAATTAATTATGTTTTAGGGTCAGAAGAAGGGTAAAGATTTGGTCTAGTACTAATCTCTTGTAATACGGAAGCCCAAGTCACGGCATCACCCCTTGATAGCTTTTGTTGTAGAAAACTATGATATGTTATGATTGTGTAAAAGTGTTGAACTTAAGACTCTTATGTAAACTGTCTACTCTGTTTGTGTATTTTCCCTTGTGACATAATGCATCAGTGGTGAACTTTTTTTAGGGCTTAATGAGTAGCACATGTAACTTTATTAAGGGTAAGTGTAGGATTCCGCAAAACCAAAGGTATGATACATATTCTTCTTCCAACTTAAGTAGGCGAAGTCACGCCAAAATTATATATTCAACTCTTTGGGTGTTTGTTATCATACTTGATATTTGGATTGTTATTGAGTCGTGGAGGCTGTTGAGTATGATTATATTTTATATGTTGTATTTGGACAAGTGACAAGTAATAGGGAGATGCTGCCAAAATTCAAACATATTGCGATGACATGTAACCACTCCCCTGAAAATAGATAAGTAAAGGATTTGTGTAATTAAACTTGGGACCATCACAGTTAGTATCAGAGCACTAGTTAGGTATAGAGAGCCAAAGATAGGTGTAGGAATAGGATTGTTTGTAATTGTATGAATGATTGTATGTATTAAGGAGGATAGTGGGTCCTCACAGATTGATTAAGATCTGAGATGTCAGATATTTAATTACTCTTTCACGTTTGAATCCAAATAACTGCATATCTGGATTCGAATGAATTGGTGTGGGCCCTAGTATGATCCTAGTGGTATGGGACATTGGTAGAAGAGAGTGACAAAAATATCAGATAAATCAGACTTAGTTCAAAACGTGATGACACCAATAAGCTATCAGTAGACAAATGAATTGTTTTGGGAGGATGATAGACTGGATGCTTTCTCTGAAGAAATTTTTGCACTAAGTCATTATTATTATTTACTGATTTGGAGATCTTTTCTAACAAGTTGACTTATTCATCCTGTTACTCAGATGGGAGATTCAGACATGTCTGGAGTATCATCAAGCAATGCTAAGCAGGAGAGTTTGAGCTGGGTAGCTACTACTGCGGATTAGGATTTTGAGTCCAAAAGAGACAAACCCGGAGGTAATTTTCGCAGGACCGGAAAGTATCGAAGAATCAATAAATATGCTAGAAGAAGAAGAAGATCCAAGTTTAATAAGTGATACTGAGAGTGCCATAAGGAGTTCACCGATAGTTGAGATATCAGATGATGCATCTAATCTAGGTGTGGGAAAGTACCCTTTGGAGGGATCTGATGGCATCCTAGCTGGGCAGAGGACCAGGATCTATATGATGGAGACCTTGACAATTGGCATTTTGGTGACTCGGAAGATATAATGCCAGCTAGAATGATAGCCCTGATGAGGATGATTCTAGTGGCAGTAGTGCCACTTCTTAAGCTAAACAAATGTGCTTTTGTGGATAAACGAGACTATATTTTACCCAAAAAAAAATTTGGGAAGGGACATTTTGTGTTTTGTGCATGGTCAGATTTAGGAAGATTTTGTGAAGGGCATTTTGCTATTTTGTGTGCTTAAAGAAAATGTATAAATGACACATCTTGTCTTGTAACCTTTTTGAAAAAAAAAAAATGAATTGAATGTAATGTTGACCTTGCCTAATTGGAATTTTATGAATCATGCCTTTTTACCATACATGTACTTGTATATGTCTACTCATCATCCTATGGTAGTGAATGAATTGTTATTTATTGTAGAGAGTAGATGGATCTCAACCAGCCACCAGTTGATGATGGCTCAAATGAAGTGATGCAGCAAAATAGCATGATGAGTAGCTTTCATGTTCCAAGCAACCAAGGAAGATCTAAGGAGAACAGTGGAAAGAGATCAGAAGCTTTAGGAATGATGCCAGATTGGCTTACTCAATTAATGAATCAGGGGAATAATTCACATTGAGCCTTAGAACAATTCTAAAAGTTGCACCTCCCTTCATTTGAAGGAGAAGCAGACCTGTTGCAAGCCGAAAAGTGATTGTTACAAATAGAAAAGGTCTAGGATGTGATGGATTGTTCGGAGGATCAGAGAGTGTCATTTGCCACCTTCATGTTACAAGAAGCAGCAGAAAATTGGTGGAGGATGATAAAAAATTATGCTAAAACCATGAAGAAAAAGATCACTTGGGACTATCTAATTCAGAAATTTAATGAGAAATACATTCCAAAATCTGCTAAGGACAGAGTGGCCTCAGAATTTCTAGAATTGAAGAAAGGACAAATGACGATAAATCAATATGACGCCAAATTTACTCAACTCTCCCGATATGCGGAAGGTTTAATCAGGAATGAAGCAGACATGACTAAGAAATTCGTAAAAGGCTTGAATACTTAACTCTGGAGTAAACTTATTCCCCTCCAGCTAAAAATACATATGCAAGCTGTAGAAAAAGCTTTAGAGGTTGAAGAAGATATGTTGGATTTAGAGAATAGAGTAAGAGAAACTTTAAGTTTCAAGCGTCCGTTGTATCAGGGACCACTTAATTGGAGGACACACAGCTTTAGAACTGACAAGAATAGGGGATCCAGTGAGATTCCACTGCAAAGGAGTATAAATCTAAGCCAGGGGCAGGAATTTAAAGCCGAAGGGTCTCCTTTCAATATATCAAATATGCCTAATCCTCATCATGAAGCTACAGATATGCCATGGTCTCAAAAGTGTAGTAAGAGACACTTTGAAAATTGCAGTCAGGGAAGAGGTTGTTATGTTTGTGGGAGAATAGAACATATGAAGAGGAATTGTCTAATGTTACAAAGAGATCAAGGAAGTTGTAGAGGAACTGGGGACCAGCACAAGGGATGGTTCCATCCAGTGGATCAATATTAGATCCTTTTCCTTTGGCCAATGCGTCTGGCCCCACAACGACACAGGCAACAGTTTAACAACCTCGGATGCATAGCCGAGTGTTTGCACTGACACAACAGGACGCTCAGACATCAAATATTGTAGTTGAAGGTATGATCACCCTTTCTAGATATACTGGCCGAACCTTATTTCTAATGCATTTGCCAACAAGTTGGATAGTCTCCTGAATCATTATAAATTCAACTTATTATATCTACACCTCTGGGGACTGAAATGGTCGCTAGAACTAAATATGGGGAATGTGAAATTATTGTGGGAGGAGTCAAAACAATTATAAATATAATAAAACTTGGAGAAATAAAGTTTGACATTATTTTAAGAATGGACTGGTTATCTACTTACCGGGCTTCAGTGGATTGCTACGAGAATAAAGTGAGATGCTGAGGGTGGATGGGACACCAGAATTTACTATTGAAGAAATGCAAAATGCTCATAGAACACCAATCGTATCGGCATTGAAGGCGTCAAATTATTAAGACAAGGATGTCGGGGTTCATCGCTATAGTGTTGGGAAAGGATGAAATTGAAGCAAAGATAGAACATATACAGTGGTCAAAGAATACACGGATGTGTTTTCTGAAGACATATCAGATAGAGAGGTGGAGTTTACTATTGATGTATTGCCGGGGCTGCACCTATATCTAAGGCTCCATATCAGATGGCCCCAGCAGAAATGAAAGAACTTAAAATTCAGCTACAAGAGCTATTGGATAAAGGATTCATTAAGCCCAGTGCGTCACCATAGGGGGCACCCGTGTTCTTTGTGAAAAAGAAGGATGGGAGTATGAGGTTGTATATCAATTACAGAGAATTAAACAAGGTTACCGTCAAAAATTGGTATCCCCTCCCTCGAATCGATAATTTGTTTGATCAACTTCAAGGATCCTGTGTGTTTTCTAAAATCGATTTGAGATCTAGATACCACCAACTAAAAGTTAAGACCGAAGATGTAGGTAAGACAGCTTTCAAAACAAGATATGGACATTTTGAATTTTTATTGATGCCTTTTGGACTTACCAACGCTCCAGCGGCTTTCATGGACCTGATGAATAGGATATTCCAACCATATTTGGACCAATTTGTGGTGGTGTTCATAGATGGTACTTAAGAAGTCGAGAAGAACATGAGAATCACCTTTGAATAGTACTTTAAACATTAAGAAAGAAACAATTGTATGCTAAATTCAGTAAATGTGAATTTTGGTTGGAGAGAATCGGATTTCTGGGCCACATCATCTCGAAAGAAGGAATAGTTGTTGACCCAATGAAAGTTGAAGCAATTAAGGACTGGCCCCGACCCACAAATATTTCAGAAATCAGAAGTTTCTAGGGCCTAGCAGGATATTACAAAAGATTTGTGGAAAGATTTTCTAACCTCACCATACCACTAACAATGTTGACCAGAAAAGGTGTGAACTTTAATTGGGCGACAAACAAGAGGAAAGTTTTCAGGAACTAAAGAAGAGACTAACAAAAGCTCCAATACTGGCTGTACCTTCAAGAACTGAAGGATTTGTGATTTATAGTTATGCTTCAAAGCTGGGACTGGGATGTGTATTGATGCAGCATGAAAGAGTTATTGCTTATGCTTCAAGACAATTGAGAAACCATAAGAAAAATTATCCTACTCATGACCTAGAGTTGGCTGCGGTAATTTTTGCACTAATTTGGTAGCATTACTTATATGGAGTATCATGTGAGATCTATACAAATCATAAAAATCTAAAATACATTTTCACTGAAAATAGCTGAATATGCGACAAAGGAGATGGTTGGAGTTAATGAAAGATTATGATATCACCATTCATTATCGCTCGGGAAAAGCTAATATGGTGGTCGATGCATTGAGTAGAAAATTTGGTGGATCACTAGCTGCAATGATCACTAGACAACCTAAATTATTAAGGGATTTAGAAGAGCTTCAGATAGAGGTAAAGCCTGCAGGAGGTTCAAGTCGATTAGGCCGGGTGAATCAAGTAAGGGTCCAATTTGATCTTCGTAATAGGATCGTCAGGGCACAAACGGAAGATAATCAATTCAGGAGAATTAAAGAACAAATAGAAAATGGGGAACTCAAAGAACTTCACATTGACAATGGTGTAATAAAACATGGAAACCGGATATGTCTCACAAATAGGTGAATTAAGGGAAGAAATCATGAGAGAAGCGCATAGCACACTATATACCGCTCACCCAGGGAGTACTAAAATGTACCAAAACCTGCGACACAATTTTTGGTGGAACGGAATTAAGAGAGACATTGCAGAATTTGTACAGAAATGCCAAGTTTACCAGTAGATAAAGGCGGAACATATGAAACCCCAGGCTTATTAGTGCTGCAACCTATTCTCGAATGGAAGTGGGAGCACATCACAATGGACTTCGTAACGGACTTACCACGAACACCACAAGGTTTTGATGCAATATGGGTAGGGGTTGATAGACTTACCAACACCGCTCATTTTATACCCATACACGTGGATTACCCTGTAGACAAGTTAACTCAACTCTATGTCCAAGAAGTAATCAGATTGCATGAGTACTCGAGAGTATAGTATCAGATCGGAACCCTAGATTTCAGTCCAGACTTTGGAAAACTTTATCGGAGGCCATGGATACTAGATTACAACTGAGTATTGCAGCACATCCATAAACAGATGGACAGTCAGAAAGAACAATTCAAATATTGGAAGATATGTTGAGGGCATGAATAATAGATTTTGGAGGAAACTGGGCTAGACACCTACTCTTAGTAGAATTTGCTTATAATAACAGCTATCAGTTCACAATTGGCATGCTTCCGTTCGAAGCACTTTATGGTCGAAGATGTAAATCTCCAGTATGTTGGGAATAAGTCAACGATAAGAGAATTTATGGATCAGACCTGATTCAGGAGACCACTGAGAAAATTGAGATAATTAGAAAAGAATTAGGGTAGCCCAAAGCAGACAAAAAGCTTATGCTAATCGTCATCGCAGACCTCTGAAATTTTCAATTGGTGATAAAGTTTTTCTAAAGGTATCCCCAATTAAAGGAATACTCCGCATCAATAGGAAGAGTAAATTGAATTCACGATTTGTCGGACCATACTAAATCCTCGACAAAGTTGGATCGGTGGCATACCATCTCTCCTTACCTCCAGAACTTGAAAGAATTCATGATATATTTCATGTGTCACAGCTTAAGAAATATATCCCAGGCCCTAACCGAGTAAAATCTTATCAACCGCTCCAAATTCAAGAAAGATTTAACCTATATGGAAGAGCCTGTACATATTCTGGATCGCAAGATAAAGAAGCTGAGAAACAAGACCATTCTGTTGGCTAAGGTGTTGCGGAAGAGTCAACAAGTCAAAAAGATCACTTGGGGTTTCCCTAAACTAAAATTAAACTCAAATTCAAAACAAACCATAATGTCCTAAACTAAAATCAAGCTTAAATCCACCTAAACTAAAATCAGGTTTAAATTCAAAATGGACTGTGATGTCTCTAAATTAAAATCAAATTCAAATTCAAATTTGGATCGTGACGTCCCAAAACTAAAATCAAGCTCAAATTCAAAATGTGTCCTTAAACTAAAATAAAGCACAAAATCAAAATAAATGGACCTGATGTCCTTAAACTAAAAATAAACTTAAATCTAAAATGCAGACTGAAGAATAGACCCGCAAGTCTCTAAACTAGTAAAACTTAAAATTCAGTTAAACATAAAATGAAACTAAAAGATGGACCCCTAAGTCTTTGAACTAGAAATTACAACTTCAGCCAAATAAAAAAAAAAATCTCTAACTCAAAAATGGACCTCTTCTAATTCCTAAAACTAGAAAAATCCAATCAAGACTCAAAACAAAGCCGAAGAACGAACGCCTAAGTTCTTAAACTAGAACTGAATCAAATATTCAGCCAAAATCAAGTCTTATCAAATTTTTAGCCTGGAGCTAAAGTTCGAAGATTAGAACGAATCATCAACTCAAAATATTGTCAAGCATCTCGAGTCAAAACTGATTAAATTCTCATTTGTAAAGCCAACTCAAATGTAAGCAGGGAGTATGCCCCTAGTTAAGCCTTGTAAAATGAATTACAATAAGTTTTTTTTTCTGCATGAGTTTTCTTTTGATATATTGACCCTAAATTGAAAGTTTCTTTTAAACACAGGGTAATTAACAATAGACTCTTGGTCTATTGGAGCCTATTGGAAGTCTTGAACCAATAAACAAAAAGCCCTATCCCATAACATAGGGTGGATTTGCAAATCTAAAATGTCTTATCTAAACTTTATGCATCCCATTCGCATTTAAGAGAGGCAGATCATTTTGTACCACACACCTACATGAAGGCAGATGCTAAGATAACTGATTAAATAGATAAATGTAAGAGGCAACTATAAGAAGTTGCCTGGAAATATTTCTCTCAGATATTGAGCAATTTCTAAGAGCACTTATAACATCAACAGTTATATTATTCTTATCTAAGAGATGAATCAATGAGACCTTGAAGAATCATATTTGAGCCTAAAGGTGCACAAGGATGCAATCATCTCCTCACAAACTAATAACTCGCAACACAAAATTGACATGGTACCAGTAAACACGAAAGCCATACGCTTACTTATCACCTAAAAGGCGAAAAACCGATTAATAATGAATTCCAGAAACAAACAAAAAGAAAAGGATGTGAATGTGACCAATGAGAAACTATCCCAATTCTTCAGGCAACTTGTGGAGGTGCATATAAACATGTCCTGTCCAGATATATGAAAGTGTGATCACAAAATAAATATTACCCATGTTCGGATAATTCAAAAACCTATTGACTGCATGAAAGTATAATCTTCCACTGTTCAAAAGAGGGTGTTTTATCTAGCAGTGCTAGAAAACCAAAATAAGATGTGAGTAATGCCATACAGTGTAGTATGGAGATGAAGACAAGTTATCCTAATCACTGGTCATTTGCACTAAGATTTCAATAATACAACTTAGAAATATAGTACAATGATGTCCCTGTTACTAACCAAAACGAATAAATTCGGCAAGTTGGGATAAAAAGGAAAAAAATTGTTATGTCCACTTTTCTGATTATTCAAACTACTTGGCCTCATTGGGAGGCAAATCTGCTATGTACAATTACGACAGCCATATCTATTCATTAATACAAGTTTGGAAACTTGTGTTACGGTCCAATTAAACACAAAGATGAGTAATACTCAAAGGTAAGAAGATAAGCTACGAAAGAAATAGTTGGCTATCAAGAGTATAGTTTCTGATCCTACTTCATAAGCATCGGTACAGAAGCTTTCTCTACTATTTCCAATGCATTATGAGGCAACTCAATATACTATGAAAGATAAAAATGAAACCTAAAATGGCTTCAACTTTGCATCTTTCTAGATGACTTTTCTTTTACGTCTTTCACACCTTGATCATCTCCAATGTGGTTTTCCACTAATGTTCACAGCAGATTGCATCAAAACTGGCATCGCATCAGCAGAAATCGGTTGACCAGCTTCCACTCTTCTACCCCTTTTGCTATATCCTGATACTGACAGTAAACAAGCATTCTTATTAATTATATTCCATGTAGTGTGTATGCAGAACCCTAGAGATTTGAATTCAGCATGACCAAGTTATAACAAGTTTGACAAAGGGAACTGTCCGAGCCCAAGCCACAACAGTAATCCTGCTGCAGATCTCGATGGACCGCATGAGAAAGAGGACATAGTCATGTCGACGAAAGAGATTGGCTAAAAAGTACAAAGTTTCTATGTAGATATATTAACTACATCTGCTGCTCATCAATGAACTGTGCACTACTTTTTCATGGTAATACTCAAAATACAAACAAATTCTTAAGCCCAAGGTAGATCCTGATATAGAAGATTGCATTGCATATTATGAAAGCTAATTTTGCCTTTTGATTTTAGTTGTCATCCCAGGAAAATTCCCTATAAAATATCTATCATCAGGAAGAATTTAGAAACCAAAACTAAACCCCTAACTGGTCCAATCATGGATAAAGCAGCGGCACGCACACCCAGTTCAGACCTGACAGATTAAGATTAGACAAAAGACTAACTGGAGTCTATTCTATACTGTTACTGCATACTTCCCCAAAGCAAAAGAAAAAAGGAAAACCGAATGACAAAAGTCTACACTATAAGATCTTACCATAAACTAACCTGATCCAGACACAATATGTGAAGAGAGCACAAATATCAGCCCAGTGGACAGTTTGACTGAAACATAGTAACCAAAAGCCATTTGGGTGGGACTTAGATTAAGCTCGAACCGATTCTCACCAACCCACATAAAACTTCAGGAATAACCATGAAAATTCAGATGCAGTCCGCTGAATTTAGAGCAATTAGAAAGAATATTCATAACACTAATCATCATAGAAACCAGTTTGCATGCTCCACATCTTAGTTGGGCTAACTAGCAGTTGAACAATTGAAGTTTTTAGGTTTGGTTTCTGTATTACAAGAAGCCTAATTGCTTGCTTTGTTTTTAAGGTGTCAAGAAGTAAACCAATAATCTGGTTAAACCAAAAAAATGTGTTTCAAAGAAAATATATTATATGCATAATCATCCCAAGGTGTTTCTTCTCTTTCAGAACCTAGTTTCAGGGACTTGGATGGCTAGTATCTAAACAAGTTTCAGACAGTTGGATGCCTAGACTGGCATCAAGGGAGCACCTAGTAGCAGTGCAGGCTTCTTCTGTAAATAGAGTAAAGGCCACAAAAATATAAAAGCATAACAAGCTAACTCATTCTCATTACTTTTTTCAGCATATTATTTGTATAGATGGGTGCACACCCACACAGGATTCTTACAAGAGGTTAATCACCCCAACAGGATTCTTACAAGAGGTTAATTGTTCTGATAGGTAAAACTCCACGGCACTTCCCACTACCCCTTTCTTGAAGTGTCATTACTTTTCCATAGCTGAACTCACATTCTGGCCTATCTATCGCACCAAAACATGAATCTCCATGTTAGTATCACATATCATGAACAGACTGATCACTCGTGATTTTGCAATCGGCAGACTGCACTATTCTAAATGTCAGTTGTTATGCCAGGCACATTGACCACCATGTCATTCTTGAACATAGAGCAGCACAAAATAAAGCACAAGTATCATTTATAGTGTTTAGTATCTGATGAGGACATCATGCCAGTTGTCAGTTACCTTTTTATGCCTTAGTTTATTTTGAGATGTTGTGTTTTGTTTATCTTTCTTCTAGTACCACATCGGTTATATCCGAGAAGTTCACTTTGTAAGAGCCTATATAAAGAGGCTCAACTCAATGAATAAGTAGACAATGATTAAATAAAACTTTTCCAGTTAAAATTTTAGAGCTCTTGGGTTCTTGAGATTGGGTGTGAAGCCCGTGGTGTAAGGGGTGTGAAGCCCGCATAAGGGGTGCGAAGCCCAAAGTTATCTGGTTCTTTCTCCAACCCTAGTCTCTCTTTTTATTTTATTTCTTATAAAACCCTAGTTTTTCCTTTTTATTTGTATTCGAAGGTGATTGCGATCCTGTTTTCAGTGTTTTAAATGTCGGATATCAGGGAAATGTCGGATGTCGTAATCGGATGTCGGATTTCAGATTTCGGAGATATTTCGGGGCCATTTAGTAAATTTCGGACGTCATGACGGATAACAAATATATATCCTAAATGTCTTAAATAATGTAATTTAAAATTCTTATCAAGATAATATATACACAACTTATGTAAAACTAGATAAATATGTTTAGGATATATATAATTAACTTAAACATTTTGCATATATTCACTAATCTGTTGTTAAAATTTCTCAATTGCTCTAACTTCCAAGACCAATCAACATATTGGGTTTTTCCCAAAATGTCGGCCGACATTTCGGGAAAATGTCGGCCGACATATCGGATTTTTCCCGAAATGTCGGCCGACATTTTCTAAAACGTCATTTCAAATGCGGGTGAGGATGTCGTGGCGGTGAGGGCTTGAAAATGAAATGTCGGCTGACATTGCGGAAATGTCGGCCGACATTTAAAACACTGCCTGTTTTATATCAATTTGGTATCAGAGCTTTGGTCCAATCCCCTTCAAATTTCTTCTCGTCCCCAAATCCTAAATCTAGATCTGGATCTCTAGATCTAGATCTACTTTGGAAAAAGAAAAAAGAAAAAAAGAAAAAACAGAAAAAAAAAGAAAAACAGAAAAAAACAGAAAACAAAAAGGGAAAAAAAGAAAAAAAATTTGATTACTGTTCACGTGAACAGTAATCACTCTGCTTACTGTTCACAGTGAACAGTAATCCCTTATTACTGTTCCTGTGAACAGTAACCACCAGTTCTACCTCCCCTAAACCCTAAAACTCGTCCATTCTAAGCCCGATTCGAGCCGTTTTCGAAACAGCGGATTCGTAAAAAGCAACACTACACATCTACAGCCTTCATATCCTGATTCAAGCTTCGGTCGTATACCAGATTCAACTCAGCAGATAAGCGCACCACAGTTTAGAGCTTGTTTCTGTCCCGATTCGCGCCCGATTTGCGCTATTCTCGAAGTAGCCAGCTTCCACTTCTTATCACCGCTGTCCAGGAGTCTTGTGGGCGTTTTCAACTATTCAGTGTGAGTATTTTTCTGAGGAATTTTCAAGAATTTTTGCGTTTGGGCGTGAACGACTTCCCCTTAGGTGATATCATAACTTGACCTGAATCGTTAACTCTTAGATTACTTGCAACTACTACATGGATTGCTATAATTTGTTGGTTAAAATGCTATTTGCTTCGATCTAGTGGTTGCATCAGCATTTTTCGCTTTTCATCATTTTAGGAATGCATTTTTCTTTGTATTTAGAACTTAAACTTTAGGGTATTTTTTGTTTAGTGCATACATTTAGTTTAATTGACTCTAGGGTTCTCCACTGCATTTGCTTATTTGCTTGTTTGCTTGAGCCATCATGACTAGTCAGTACTATAAGGACCCCCACTTAGACCAGCTACACAATCTCCATCATGGTCATATGTCCGTTCATGATTACATTGCCATATTTAAGGACTTAACCCATCGTAGTGAAGTGAGAGAGCACTCTTCTGAGACTCTAACTAGGTTTGTTTGGGGTTTACGACCTAAAATAAAATGTGCCATGATTACTGGCCCCTATGACTTAGACACTGTTGAAGAGGCCTTTGATGTTGCATTAAAGTTGGACTTGACTTTCAAAACGTTAGTCAATGCTAAGGCTAAGTGTTATAAATGTGAGGGATATGGACATTATGATTATCAGTGTCCTTCAGAGAGTCAACATGTTAGAATTGTGTCTAGTGATGAAGTTGATGTTTCGAAGGTTATTGAGGAAGTCTATGTTCCTCCCAAGACTGTTAGTATAGACACAACAGTTGGTGCCGACACACTGCTTATTGATGAAATTCACATGTCTAATAGTGCCAATGATGACATGAATGAGATAATTGAGACTACTACATTGCATTTTCCTGTTGCATACATTGATGATATCACTAGACCGATAGCAATTTACAATGATACTCACAAATTTGCTACGTACCCATATAGTACTTTGCAGGAATTTGCGGTTGATAATAAGGTAATGGTTATGAGTCGCTCTGAGGGTGTGAGGAAGTTGCACGCTTGGCCTAAAGATTTCGATAGGGCTCTAAAGAGGATTGCTTCCATTGCTTGCGAGTTGGATAGCCTATGGGATCTTGGAATTAGTTCCGTCTTCAGTAGGGATGATGTGCCTGGTCTACTCTCTATGTCTTTGATCGAGCTGCCGTCTTTCACAGCCAATCCGTCACGGAGACCAGTTCCACCTCCGCCACCATGGTATCAACACAGCGTACCAGTGATGCTGCCACGACCACCACCTTGGCCCGATTGTATGCTTCGTAAGGAAAGTTCTCACTCACAGGGTCGAGTTTCTCCCACTCCGGGGGAATTGATGAGGACATCATGTCAGTTGTCAGTTACCTTTTTATGCCTTAGTTTATTTTGAGATGTGTTTTGTTTATCTTTCTTTTAGTACCACATCGGTTATATCCGAGAAGTTCACCTTGTAAGAGCTTATATAAAGAGGCTCAACTCAATGAACAAGTAGACAATGATTAAATAAAGCTTTTCCAGTTAAAATTTCAGAGCTCTTGGGTTCTTGAGATTGAGTGTGAAGCCCGTGGTGTAAGGGGTGTGAAGCCCGCGTAAGGGGTGCGAAGCCCAAAGTTATCTGGTTCTTTCTCCAACCCTAGTCTCTCTTTTTATTTTATTTCTTGTAAAACCCTAATTTTTCCTTTTTATTTGTATTCGAAGGTGATTGCGATCCTGTTTTACATCAGTATCATTCTTGAACATGGCATTTGGGGCATGAATAAAATATTGCCATTGTTTGTTTATTTAATTCTCTATTTTAACTCTTATTCCCAATACTATTGGCTAATAGTAAAAGTTCCCTCGGGCCTATTCGACAGTCCAGCTAAGCAAATCTTGACCAAAATTTTAAGATTGCTTAGATAATTGAATAAGCTTGAGCATAGCCAAACACCATTAAGCTTGAGATACTACTTGGCACATGAAGTGCCGTTCTAAATGTTAATACTACCCTCCTATGATGTATAATTGATTGATATGGATTACCCATTGAAACCAACTAAATTGCTTGTTAGAATATAAAAATATTAAGCTCATACCTCACCACAATTTCAGAGTTTTGGTGTAGTGACAAGGGATTTATTATGGTATCAAAGCTACGCAGTTTCAATTCCCATCAGGTACGCATTTAAAAGTAGATTTAAAAATTAAAAAAAAATATCATCACGGAAAAGCCCGAGTTTTGGCCCATTGAAAGGATGGTAGACCTGCAGAAGCGTGTTAGATTATAATTAATATTCCCTCAACCCTCACAACTTTAGAATTTTAGTGTAGTACCAGGAGCTTTAATACTGCTAAAACTAATTGCTTATTAACTTTAAGTTTTAGCTGAGTTAGGACTCTATATTTAATCTCCATAAAGAGTGCATTTTGTATTAAGAATATGAAACTTTGATTGATAAGTGAAAATTTACTGAGAATTAAGTTGACTGATTTGGTGATTGAGCGCCTCACTTGTCCGTCCTTTTCGCTTTTCTTCCTCTCTTAAGCCTTTTACTTTAAATTTGTCCCCTTTATAGCTTTATCTATTTCTCTAGCTCCCTTCAAATGTATGGTTAATGTTATGCTAGTTTTCAATTTCAAATTGGGTGCAACGGAGATGAAATGATTGCTTGAATCCCAGTCATTTCTGCTATTTTACTTGGAATATAGTTAACCAAGCCTTTGATGAGCTCAAGCCGAAAAAATCTTTAAGACTGCTCCAATAGCTTGGGCTGAGCCAAAACTTAAACATGTATATGGTGAGCTGAAGATGGCCTGGAGCCCTATTTCATTCAGCTTGTTTTACAGCCATATACAAGGCTTTCTTTTGAACAGGATAAATTGTTGTAGATTATGCACACACAAGTATTCAAGAATTGAATACCATTAAAATGCTTTTTGGGTGTCACAAAGAAGGGTGAAAGAGAAAACCCGCCACTATTGAAAGGAGATAACTGTAGACAGGTTGGCCCATAAGTAACTATTTGCCAATATGAAGAGTATCATTAGATGACAAGTCTAAATTTCTGAAGTAGTCTTTCAACAGTATATGAACCAAAAGTTTCAACGACTAAAGAGAACATACTCCTAGTTTGCATAATTTCTTTGCAAGTGGCTACACATATTAGAAAAGGTGGCACCTACATGGAGGTAAGCTATAGGCCTAAATTATCCATAAACGTGAATATGATGTCACCACTAACATGTGCTGAAGGGGATTTGGTGTGTCTTCATATTAAAACTAGGTTGAAGAATGTATTGTCGTACAGTTGAGATTAACAATGTATTATTATGCAGTTGAGATTAACGCTCCCTCTAATAGGTCATCAAGTATTTTTAATGTGAAGAAAATGGCTTCTCCTTGAATCACAGGTGTGGGAAATAAGTCATCTCAGTGGTCAAGAAGGATTTCTTTAACCTAGAAAAGAAAGAAGAGTAGGCTATTAACCAGGTTGATCTAGAAGCGGATAAAGGTGAAATTGTCACAAGGAGAGAGTGTCTACACGGTATGATTTACATAGGAAAGATAAAGCTGCTAATCTTTAACAGCTGCTGGAAGTATTTAAGAGAACTTCGTATAATACCTCATTAAAAAGCTTAGATTGCAGACCAGATAATGCTGCACTCCAAGGGCAAAGTAACTACAATTGTGCAAAGGGTGGCAAAGCTGCCACAAATGTCCATGTATCTTATGGAGGGTCTTTTGTACCAACTTTACGCCACCTCATAGGATTGTAAGCCGGTACCTGCACACAAACTCTTTCGATGGAATGAAATAACAAGAAACTTATTAATTTAAGGACCTTCAAGGTAGAAAATACAGCTACAAACAAACTGTGTGCTTTATGGGGAACCTAGCGCCTAAGCAGCTAGGCCCTATGCAAGAACCAAGATTTGAAATCTTCCAATACATAATGGCCAGGTTGAAATCAGTTTTGGAGGGTCACAATCCGAAAAAACCTTAAAATTTGGGTCAAAGCGATAGGTATCAAGTTTCCCCGACTTTCTTTTTGTACAAGTTCATTTCGTGCCGACAAGGACCACAACCACCCGATACAAACAATTTAGGGCTTCGAAACAGATTATCCTGAAACTTTTGGGTAAAAATATACTCCGACAGATCTTTCAACCAAGGAAGAACAATGATCATCATATGAGAGAGAGAGAGAGAGACTACCTATTTTTCTTTCTCAGACGTTGCGAGATACCGCTACTTTTACCATTTTCTTTGAGGAAACAATGTGGAATCATATCTTGGGTAAGTTTCGTAACGTTGTTGTTACGACAATGGACTCTCCTAATTTGATGGAAGTGTCAAATATGCTTAGAATCCATATGACCCAAAAAAAGAAACCCCTATCTAATCATATTTGAACATAACCGTCATTTCTTTTACCAGTGGGACTAAACCCATCTACCTCCTGTCATATTCCTCTTCGACACTCTAGTGCATTCAAGACACCAAATCTCAACAATCTCCACCTTAACAATCTCAGTGATGCGGACATCCGATGACCAGAAGCGCCACGAAGTTATTCATTCAGTTATGGGAGTCTGCACTTATTTCTTTTATGTTGAGTTGTTTTATTCCTGTATTTGTTTTAGTCTTTTCCTTTATTTTAGTCCCATATCAGTTGTATAGGAAAAGTTGTAAAGTCATGAGTCAATAAGATTTAGGATGAAGTTTTTTAATGAAAAAATTGAGTGTTTTCAAAATTGAAATCTCTTTGTGAGCTTAGAGTGTGAAACCCAGTTTAAATAGGATTTGTGTGTGAAGCCAAATCTTAGTTATGCTCTCCAAATCTTATCTCCTTATCTCCTCTCTCTCAAATCCCACTTACAAATTCCAAGTATCCACAATAGAAATACAAAAAAATAAAAATAAAAATCATTTTACAGAACCTGCAACTCATTTTCACCCAAGAGGCCCCCACCCAACCTTTCTTCATCCTGCAAACAAAATCAAAAGAAAAGGAACCCAATACCTCATACCCGTGAGCCCCACCCACCTCCCTTCTTCCTCAACCTCCCATGAAAACAGAGCACCCACGAACCCATCAAGTCACCATCCTCCCAACCCTGTACTTCTCCATCACCTACGCGTTGTTTGATACCCATCCCGAGCCCTCACCTGTGAGCGAAAGAAGCCCAGTCCTCTCGGCTGCGCGCTAGTTCCCCGAATGTATCTACATCTTCTCCACTTGGTCGACTTCCTTCCCCGACTGTCATCAGCATCACATCCTTCGTCATCTTCCGCTGTTCATCTTCCCCCGCATGATCTCCTCCGCCGACAGAGATTGATGCTGCTACTGGTTGTATGAACCAGCAGGTCCTCACCAGCCCAATACCAACGACAACAACATTATCCACAATCAGTCGATTGAGTAAACTTGCGGATCAACAACGGAAAAGCATCAGAGTCAACAGTGCGTTCAACAACAATTACAGCTACGAGAACCTGAGAACGTAGCTTCTCAGTAGATAACTTTTATTTTTCAGCACATCAGCTTATTGTTGGGTTATACTGTAAATTTATTCTCTAAATTTTTATCAGTATTTCGTGTTGTCCACTATATTTGTGAGAACGTGTGTTAATATGCTTGGACTTGTTATTTGTTGGTATGAATATTGCAAGTAGGATTAATTTATGCTTAACTGAATGTTGTATTTGACTTGTCGAGATTAGAATATCTAAACTACTATTGCAATGAATGTTAAAATTCATCTGTGACATTATTAGTTTTAGATTATTTCCTACCGAAGATCATATTTTAATGAAACTTTGCGAAATTTGAATTTATCACTGATATACCACATAGTAGTGTCGGAACTTGTTTTGATGATAACAAATGTAATTTGTACTATTTTTGTGTATTTTTTAGATATTTGTTAAAAGCCTTGATCAGACACAAAATAGTCCTATTAGTAGACTTGACCCTTACTATTAGTAGACTTGACCCTTTCTATTAGTAGACTAATAGGATTGTTAGTCGACTTGTCAACTTTATTAGTCGACTTATACATGTAGTCGACTAATAGTTCTCTGTTGGTCGACTAATAGCAGTTTTCAGAGACTTGCATATCTGTATCAGTCTTGATGTAGTCGACTTGCTTTCTTTATTAGTCGACTAACCCAGTCAAATTTGCTTATACTAGTCGACCAACCCCCAACCCCTAGTTGGCTTATAGCAGTTTGTAACTGTTGTACAGTTATTGAATTCTAATGTTTTATCCAACGTTTTAATATTCAAATTTGTCATGATAACTACCCTAACTGACCATAGATTTCACCTATAAATAAGGATGTTGTTCTAGGCTAAAACACCAATTCACATCAATAGTTTTCTGCCTAAAAACTCTGTTCAAAAATCTGTTTTTCATAAAACTGTTTCTACTTTTTATTCTTCACTCAAATTCCAATCCTTTAGTGAAGATTTCTGAGAGTTCACCTATAAGGAGTCATTGTTCACGATCGCATACAGATTCAAGGCTTATAGGATTGATTGTAATTACTCAAAGAGAAAGATTGTACAAGAGCGTCTTCGGGTTGAAGAAAAATTATACAAGGTGTTATTGTCTTCTTGGTGTGAAGAAGAGTTGTATACATTTGGCAAAGAGGATTTGTCAAGTAGTATACAAGGTGTTGATTTTGGGTGTACAAAATCAAGGTTAAAGGAAAACCTCAAGCTGGTGGCTTGGGGACTGGATGTAGGTTAAAAGGACCGAACCAGGATAAATCATTTGTGTTTGCGTTTGATTTACTTTCTGTGATTTAATTTCCTTTTATGCAAGTTTATATTTAACGATAATCATCCTTTGTTTTAGTGTTGTGATGATGTAATTTTTAGATCTTACAAGTAGGGTCCCTGTTTCACATCAATTCCCTGTTTCACATCAATTTGGTATCAGGCCATGACTTAGGTAGGAAAATTTGCATCATCATATGGTTGTTAGGAATTTCATAATTTTTCTTTGAATAAAATAATTTTTTTTAAAATTGAATTTTATTTTAGGCATTTGCTAGGAAATTTGTTTTTTTTTCATTTGCATAAGACAAAAAATTAAAGAAATAAAAATTAAAAATGGCACATAGGAAGTCCCATATCTACAAATGTCCCAATATTTAATGGTCGTATAGATTATCTTGATCAGTCGGATACTCAAATTTTTCTAGATTGACTACGCGGTATAGATAGATATTTCACACAGTACATGTTTTCTGAGTCTGAGAAAGTCAGGTTCGCTATCACGAAACTGACTGGAGAAACTAACCGATACTGGACCGATTTAAAATCAATGAGAGAATCTCGTGGCCAAGAACCAATAGACACTTGGTCTTATATGAAGGACGAACTGAAGGGTAAATACGTGCCACCACATTACTACAAACATCTTCTTGATAGATGGCACAAAATTTCCCAAGGCAATAAAGCTGCCAAGAAATATGTTAACGAATTCAATGAGTTTCTCAACCATTATAATATCCTAGACAAACAGAGTGACGTCCAAGTCTTTTTCTAATTTTATACTGGACTTCAAATAGACCTAGAACATGAACTTTGTAAACATGGACTCATTGATCTCAAAAGGGCTTACACTTTAGTTCAAAACTTAGATGTTCCCAAGTTGAGTCATGCATTTAGGAGTTAGATTCACCAAGCCCCAACAATCAAGTCGACTTCCTGTCAGTATCCACACCAAGTTCATACACAGAGACTAACATACAAGATGGACACCAACGACAAAAGTGTTGAAAGTAACGTTATAAGAGCAAGAACATCGAAAGGGACTTCTCCGCACTTTCCTCTAATCAAGTTTACAACTGTCAAGGTTATGGACATGTTGTTGCCAACTGTCCAACCCCATTTAAGATTGCCATCATTGACAGAGTTTCCATTGAATCCTTTAAGCCTGATAGCACTATCTCCCCGAAAGTCACTCATGTAACTAAGAAGTTTAGTGTTGTTTCCCCGCTACCCCGACTATTGTCCCTTTTTTGCTACTGCAACTGTCCAACCCTATTTAAGATTGGCATCATTAACAGAGTTTCTATTGAAGCCCTTAAGCCTGATAAGTGATAGCACTATCTCTACCACAACTATCGTTCGCCCTTTCCCTCCCTGCTTTACTGCTGACACCACCTCTCCGCTCCACTACTGTCGACCCCTAATATTATTGTCTGCTCTGATCGTCAACCGCTCCCTCTGTTGCCGACACCCACCCCTGTGATCACGAAGCTTGTTGATGTCCTCTCTGAAGAACCTATTTGTCATGCGAAAGAATCGAAAGACTCAGGCCTTGACAAAAAGATTACGGGTGATAACCTTAAGGTGTCCAGTACTTCGAATCCTCTTGAAGTCATTCCAGACATTACAGAGTTTACTGATGTCTCTCTTAAAGATAGTACTCCGAATCTCCCCGAAGTAAACCCTATCATCACGAAATCTGTTGCTGTCTTTTTTAAGACCTCCCTTATAAGCTACTACTGACGCGTGATATCCAACACGCCATTGAGTTAATCCCAGTAGCTAATCTTCCCGACTTGCCACACTCTAGGTCGGATCCTACTAAGCAAACCGAACTTAAAGGGTAAGTTGATTTGCCACTAGAGGTCAACCAATTGTGCCTTGTCCCAATAGATATCCATCTTTATGAGGACAGGTTTTGGAGCTATGTAGTGACAAAGAATGTCAGCCAAATCAAAAATGTTATCATCTATGGTCAAGTCATGTCTGACAACTCTATAAATGCTGTTATGAGAGGATCTAGCATTCTGCAGATTATCAACTTTTTCTCCTTTACCCTTAAACAAAAGGGTATTTTCACTCAGACTTTACCTGTTAAAATATCTTTTATCATCGTTAATAAGGTAACAGGTAAACTATCATATACATTTATGTTGGAATGCCTAATAATTCCTTTGATAGAGGTCGTGAGTACTGTTGACCCACTGAACCAAGTGATTAAAATTTTTCGTCAAGTTACCCTTTTACATATGTAGGCACTAAAATGAGCTCCCTTTGCTACAGTTCATTTTAGAGTATTATGAGTCTGCATATCTGTGTCTGCATCACATTTTTCACACATGCACGATCTACATATTGAAAATCAGTGAGATATTTGAAAAGCAACGCTAACTGTATTTATGAACTTGCGTCAGGAAGTTATTTAAAACTTTTAATGTTGAGAACTTAAGATGGTTCAGATTCGTCTGAAATTGTTTTCAGAGAACTGTTAATACTTTGCATGTTGTAGTATCAAATTTTTCAAAATCTTATAGAAATCAAATTACAATATTCATGGTTATATATCTTTAAAAATTTCAAAATTAGTCTTATTTTCAATATTGGGTATTCAGTGGATTGCAAGTATTTGATCTTAACTTTAACAATCACTAGTTGTAAGTCTTCCCTGAGTCATTTTTTGAGAGCCCCCACATTAAGTCCTCTCAGATATTCATCCCACTACAACAGTGAAATGTGATAAAACTTTAGATGATTAAATTATCAAGCGTATTCTAGTAATATCTGATTGTTTAAAATGATATTATCTATTGAGTGGTGAGTTGCAACAGGCAGACACAGATGTGTTAAAGTATGAGGAGTGCTTTCTACATCAAACTCGATGGAGTCGAGTTTTCTCCCACCTGAGGGAATGATGCGGACATCCAACGACCAGAAGTGCCACGAAGTTATTCATTCAGTTATGGGAGTCTGTACTTATTTCTTTTATGTTGAGTTGTTTTATTCTTGTATTTTGTTTTAGTCTTTTCCTTTATTTTAGTCCCATATTGGTTGTGTGGGAAAAGTTGTAGTTTTGTAAGCCTATATAAAGGCATGAGTCAATAAGATTTAGGATGAAGTTTATTAATGAAAAAAATTGAGTGGTTTCAAAATGAAAATCTTTTTGTGAGCCTGGAGTGTGAAACCCAGTTCAAATAGGATTTGTGTGTGAAGCCAAATCTTATCTCCTTATCTCTCTCAAATCCCACTTACAAATTCCAAATATCCACAATAGAAATTAAAAAAAATCATTTTACAAAACCTGTAACTCATCCTCACCCACGAGGCCCCCACCCAACCTTTCATCATCCTAGAAACAAAATCAAAGAAAAAGAACCCAATATTTCGCCTACAATCAAACCCAACCTCATACCGTGAGCCCCACCCACCTCCTTTCTTCCTCAACCTCCCACGAAATCAGAGCACCCACGAACCCATTAGGTCACCATCCTCCTAGCCCTGTACTTCTCCATCACTTGCGCCCTCTTTGATCAAACCCATCCCGAGCCCTCACCTGCAAGCGCAAGCAACCCCAGTCCCTCTCGGTTGTGCGCTAGTTCCTTGGCTGTATCTACATCTTCACTTCATCGACTTCCTTCCCCGACTGTCATCGGCATCGCATCCTTTGTCATCTTCCCGTTGTCCATCTTCCCCCGCATGATCTCCTCCGCCAACAGAGATTGATGTTGCTAATGGTTGTAAGACCCAACAGGTCCTTACCTGCCCAACACCAACGACAACATTATCCACAATCAGTCAATTGAGTAGACTTGCAGATCAACAACGGAAAAGCATCAGAGTCAACAGTGCGTCAACAATAATTACACCTGAGAACGTAACTTCTCAGTAGGTAACTTTTATTTTCAGCACATCAGCTTATTGTTGGGTTATACTGTAAATTTATTCTCTAAATTTTTATCAGTATCTCATGATGTTCACTATATTTGTGAGAACGTGTGTTAATCTGCTTGGACTTGTTATTTGTTGATATGACTATTGCAAGTAAGACTAATTTATGCTTAACTGAATGTTGTATTTGACTTGTAGAGATTAGAATATCTAAACTACTATTGCAATGAATGTTAAAATCCATTTGTGGTATTGTTAGCTTTAAATTATTTCCTACCGAAAATCATATTTTTATGCAACGATGCGGAATTTGAATTTTTTCACTGAGATACCACACAGTAGGGTCCCCGTTTCACATCGCTCAACCATCTTTCGAACCAATATTCTAAAAATCGGTTTCATTACACGCGCGGTCCGGGAACGCATAATGCTTAAATGGTTTAAACAGTGATTAAACGGATTACACGTTTGATTATTATTTTAATATATATTAATAATATAATAATACTTAAAATATGCAAATATGGATTCTATAAACTCTCAAAAAAATCATAAAAGATATAGCAAACATAACTTAAAAAATTAAATTGCTAGTACCAAGAAAAATTTTAAAAGTAACAATGCCAATCAGTTCAAAGTACATCGATGTATATCCACGTGCAACAACTATAGTTAAAAAATACTTTTTAAATGAATAAATATATGTAATTCTTTCAAAAAGCAACATACCTCCAACAATTTTGATTCACTGCTAGATGCAACTGCAAGTAATGCGCAACTCTATCCTTCTCACGTTGAGAAACAAAGATCATTGGCAAGAATCTGGGCAAAATACATGCATGCAAGGGGGGAGAGCTGACCAGAAGGTCGCCATCGAAGTTTTGCTGGTGACCAGAGAGCTGATCGCAGAGGGAGGTCTTTGTCGACACAGAGAAAGGGTCACAGTGGGAGGATCAATCACAAGGGGAGGTCGTCATAGAAGGGGAGGTCGCCATAAAAGGATCAACACTTTGTGAACTTCTTCGTCGTCATAGAGCTTCAGAAGCTCTAATTCCCAGGAGGATCATCGTCGCCGTGAGCTTCAGAAGCTTCAGATAAAATTAAGGCTTCGAGAGCTTCCTCGTCTCGTCGTCGTGAGCATTGAGAGCTTCTTCGTAAGCTAATTCATGAAATTTGGGAGCTTCATTGCGCATGAGGATCGAGAATGCGGATAAATATAGGGCTCGCGAGCCCTAATTCTCCAACACGCGACAATTTATATTCCAATTATTAGATTGGATTTTAGTTCAGTTAGCTTACCCATTTAGAAAACGATTGAATAACGTCTAAACGGACGCTAATTAATCACCTATAAGACGCTTAATCATCGCTTAAGCGAATTAATCGCCTGGTCGAGTAATTCAACCGCTTTCTTCAAGTTCTATTTAGTTTCAGGCCGAAAACATTTAAGCGACCGATTTAATCGGCCGCTTAAACCTTTTTTAAACACCGTTTCAAACTCAATTGAAACATTATGAACCACGTGTACTCCAAGCTGAGATTTAGTACCTCGACTTCACCCTGAGCCTACTTTCTTCTTCAGCTCTAGTTCCTCGTCTTCACCCCGAGCCAATTCTCATGCTCTAAAACCTCGATCAAATACATATCCTGAATTCACCAACAATTTTCACAAATCTCTTGTAGCATTGTACATCCACAAATAAGGCCAATCCACCTATAGCTCTAATACTAGTTTTTACGTCAATGGGTTTACTAATTTGATACAAGTAGCAAATATAGAATCCATATGACCAAAAAGAGAAACTCTTTAATGGAGTTTTATGTCTAATCATATTTGAACACTTAATTATCTTTTCTTCTATTCCTTATGGGACTAAACCAATATGCCTCTTGTCATATTCCTCTTTGATGCTCAAGTGGATTTAAGACATCAAATCTCAACAATCTCCACCTTAGATCAAATTCAACTGCAATAATCTCACCGCCATTTGACCACGTTTGACCCATTAGAACCCATTATGAACAACGGGTACTCCAAGCTCCACCTTAAATCTCAATATGAGATTTAGTACCTTGACTTCACCCTGAGCCTACACCATTTTTCAACTCTAGCTTTTCGTTTTCACCCTAAGCCAATTCTCATGCTCTAGTACCTCAAACAAATACTCATCCTAAGTTCAACAACAATTTTCACAAATCTCTCAAAGCATTTTACATCCACAAACAAGGCTCATTACTCACCTTAGCTCCGATACAATTTGTTACGACAATGGGATATATAATTTGATGTAAGCGTCAAATATGTTTAGAATCCATATAACTCAAAAGGGAAACCCTCTATTGGAGTTGTAGATCCAATCATGCTTGAACACTAATATCTTCTATTTATTCCATATGAAATTGAACCCATCTGCCTCTTTACATATTCCTCTTTTACCACTCATATGGATTCGGGACACTAAAGCGCAACAGTTTTATATGGCTTTAGTTCCAAATAGGTTTAAATGGGTCTGATTCAAATAGATAGCTCTAATTTGAACAAACAGATTTGGTTCAAATAGATTGCTCTTGTTAAATATGGGCCTGGTGGGTCTCACCAGCAAAAATAATAAAATAATCAACATATAGAAAATTATTAGTAGAAAATTAGGGATACATTGTAAAAATGTATTCACAATTGAACAAATTATAAAGAAAATTAACAAAAAATCAAAAACAGGAGCAAAACTTTTCAAAATATTAAGAAAAGGCAAAAAAGAAGAAGAATTAAACTTAAACACCTTTCAGAGAAATACGCATTGGATTTGAAAAACTACAGCCTAAAAATTTAAAACTCTGGTAAAAGAAAATACATGAATTTTAATAAGAAAATTTCATCCCTAAAAAGTAATAATGAATTTTTTTTAAATTTATGCATACAAATTAAATTTATAAAACAAATAAGTTATATACTATTCAAGTTACAAATATAAGTATAACTTTATTGAAATTCATGTAACATGTAAGTTTAAATTTATAGTATATGCTACCGAAGTTCACTAATTTTTAATTTTTATTTTATACTTGGAAATATATGTGCGTCAACTATACAAGATTTCAATCTAAACTTAATCAATTACAAAAAAAACTTAGTGAAAACATTGCTAATCATCCTTACTAGTTTTTAGAATTTTAACTGGACTTATTTTAAAAAAATACCTCAAAGTTTCCTCGATTTTTAGCTTAATACCCAGTAATTTTTTCCTGGTGTTCACTAGCCTAAATTTTTTTGGATTTTGAGAATTACTGTCTTGTACTTTTATTGGACAATTTTGCTCTCCAATTGAAATTCAATGACCCCTTTGTCCTCTCTTTTTTCCTCCAACTTTATCTTCCTTTTATCAAACCCTACCCTTAATCAAATAAAACTCACATCTCCTTTCTTTTCCCTCCTCTCTGCACTATCTTTTCTTCTCCACCGCCACCTTTCTAGGTTTTGTTGTTTTTGCCTTCAACTTCTTCATTTTCCTTTTGGAAAATCCTAATCTAAAAAAAGGGAACTTGTATTTTCTCCCACTTCTGTTAATACTATCACCTTCTTTTCCTCCTATTCTTTGCCTACTTCCTATGTATCCTTCAATAGCACAACAACCTCCAACACCTATGTAACCATAAACCCCAGTTGAGGCTAACTGAACTCATTTTCCGCTCTTGAGCTACCACCATCATCATTCCCTCCCTATTTGGTGCCTCTTTCACATCGGCCTTCACTATTTCTACACTGACTTTCTCTACAACTAGGGCTTTTACATATAATTTGGAAAGAAAAAGAAGAAGAGATTATTTGGAGATTTTAATTTTTTCAAGGTAGTATATTGAAATAAGAAGAAAATTTTTGGGTCTTAATATGAGGGAAAAAAAATAGTATAAGTTAAACATGAGAGAAAAATATTATGTGGTATTATACTTAATCTGGGGAAAACTTGAGGTATTTTTCAGAAATAAGCCTTATAATTATTTTTTAAATCTTTTAAGCTATAGATAACAATCCTCTGGTATTTCCAATGAAAATGGCTAAAACTCTCCATATTGATACTAAAAAAAACAAAAAGTACGTATCAAAACAAGATGAATATGATCTCAAACCTTGGAAGAAACCAAGGTGTTGCTAGGTATTTAAATATTATAACTGTTTTTAGTGAAAACATAAGCAAGTCTATAGTTGAGGGAACTCAGAATATATACAAGGGGGTCGGGGATCTTGTCACTTGGTCGATTCCGTAAGTTGAAGAGAGATATTACCTCATCTTTGAAATGCTCAAAAATGATTGTTTTTTATGTAGAACGAAACGGGGAGAAAGAAGAATAGAGGGGGGGAAATTTAGGGTTTTAAAAGAGGATAAATTTTTGATTTTGGATTCAACACCTAGGATATCTCTCTCCCACTCTGCACGTCACCATACAAAGTATCACAAGAAAGCAACAATTAATTTGCAATGTCAAAAGGTTTTTTCTAAATCAATTGAACTACTAAAACAACTGCAAGTCTTGTCCTTATATAGGCCTCATACAAAAGACAACTCCCATCATAACCAATATGGGGCTAAACAAAAGAGAAAATAAGTTCAAGCTTAAAATAATGAGAAAAATAGCCTAAATAAAATAAAGAGCCTACTAATTCCCATCAGTTTTGGTCTAAGTCTCCTCTTGCTGCTCAGACCCATCCCACTAAGAAATAGAAAAACTATCACAATTAAGTAAATTTCTCCATTACTCAAGTACATTATTCCCAAAATACTTGAACAATAGGCTATCATAATTAAATATTTTATTAAATAAAAAACCTGTCAAAATTCGTCCATGCGCAACCGCATAAGCTCGTCTACACCTTACGAAGCGCAAAGTACATGCCTCCCTTAATACATGAGCCGCTGCCTCCATGCATTTGGCTAGCTACCCAAGAGCCATCCTACAACCTAACCACTTACATAACTCATGTACACATGCTCGAGGCAGCTATAACCAAGCACCTAAGGCACAAGCAACTTATGAGTTTGCTCCACCAAGACCTTTTCGTAGGATTATGCACAAAGTGCTTAGTACCATGTTTGTACAAAAAAAAATTAAATCAATCAGTTGACTGAACCTAGACAATATAAGTTTATTCCGCCTCAATGATGCGAGAATATTGGAAAACCAAACTAACTTGTGAAGCATAACCAATAAGTCTTTCCAAAAAAAATGGTCTGTGCCAATAATTGATGAAAATAGATTTTGCAGTGGTGAAAAATTCACTAGTTGTGTCCGATCTACCTAGTCTTTTTCTTAGAATTATGCCCAATACCATGTCTGTAGAGAAAATTTATTCAATGAGTCAACCAAGTCTAGACTGGTAAGTTATTATGACCCTGTGCTGACAAAGGAGTAGAAGATTGGAGAACCAAAAATAGCTTATCTTCACGGATGGGAAGTCCTAGATAACATGGTCCAACCTGAAATTTGAAGAAATGGGACTTTGCAGTGCGAACCATTCATAACATCATCAATCCTGCCTCTGGCAGTTGTATAGCACATTGTCTAATGGATAGAGCCAGGTGGGGACCAGACGGCAACACCCACCGACCCCCCCCCCCCCCTGCACGCATACTTGGAGAAAAATTCCTTTCTGTATACAGTTAATCCTTGATCCTTTCATATCAAGTTTCCATTCTCATTTGCCAACTCCAGCTTTCATGCCCAGTTACCATTAATCGAGTTTTCAACAGTTTGAATAGGGTTATTTTCAAGCTTGATATTAGTATATATTATCAATATAATAATTATAAAAGAAAATGTACCTCACTTGCCAACTGAGAGAATCTCTAATTTCGCGGGTGCATGGACAAATCTCAACCCATGTCAGTACTGAAATATGAGAGTGGGAATGAACTTTGCAAAAGAAAACCCACTTTCAAAAGTTGTAGGCCCACCACCCACATGACCCAGAGTTCCCCTTTCCCGAGATCTCTCTCTATCAAGAACCTTGTTTCCAACCCGGTGCTCCGCAACCCACCCTAGCACCCAACGATCGCCTCGGCCCCACCAAACCTGATAATTGTCTCCCCCTCCTTATTCCCTTCTCTCTCTCTCTCTCTCTCTCTCTCTCTCTGTGTGTGTTTTTGTGTGGTTGATCCCAGCAACACCCCCAGCCCGCGCCCCTAAATGGGAGCACTTCAAAAAACGAAAGGTGTCTCCTTACCACTACTGATTCTTACGCCCAAGAGTCTTAGGTCGGCAGCACACTGGTGCTCCTAACCTGAAAGGCGTCTTCTTTCTCTGTGTGCTCTGACAAGTACACTCGGGGCGGGGGGTCTATATGCTTGTGACGGAGTTTTATCCACCACGTAAGTCAAACGTAGTTGTGCCTTGTGTGAAACCCAGAGAACTTTTTGTAGGCATATTTTGTGTGTCTTGTGTCGCAATCATGTGACTTCTGTTGCAGATTCTTATATATTGCACAAGTGAAGAATTGATACTTGACATAGGAACATTGGGTTTGTAAATGCTATGAATTTGCGGCAAAACGAAAGTACCTTTGATCAAAGTCGGATTATAAAATTATGGGCACTTTGAGCAAAATAAAATGGACTTCTTAAAATGTATCAGAGTCAAATATCCATCTTTCTTAGTTGGAGCATATGCTGGAAAGTTTCATTATAAAAGCCAAGAAGAAAGTGAGGCCCAAGATAGTGGAGAATCACCCATCATAGAGTGGAAGCAATGTTGATTCTAGAAATTAAGTGGTCGTTTTGCGAGAGGTGAAGAACTAAGGATCTGTGATCCCGTGATCCTGCTGTAACCAAGGGGAGGCCTAAGGGTGCTAACAGGATGAAGTCTGGATTTGAAAAATCAAAACCACAAAAAAAAGGTCAAGCAGCAAAAATATGGAAAATGTCAGCAATTGGGTCACCATAGGGCTAGTTGTCCACTGTTGGTATGTAATCTTGTGTTTTGGCCATGTATTTTCTACAAGATATTTTATATTTCGATATCTAGACCATTTATTACTATTAGTTTTATTCATGTGTTTCATATTTCACATGAATCTAATTTGTTTATTGTTTTGCACTGAGAGTAGAAACAGTAACAATGCAATACGGCAATTGAGTAGGAGTTTTGAAGAGTTGGAAAGCCTGGCAAAGCATGTGGAAAGTATTTTGGTTCATGTGGACAGAACTCCTTGTATCATCGGGATTCTGGAATGTATTGTTGGATTTAAATTTATCTTGTATTTTGGAGTCATGTTGTTGGATTTGACTCTAACTTGTATTTGAATTCGAAATTTAAGTTGTATCTTGGAGTTTATGTTGTTGGATTTGACTTTGTCTTGTATCTTGGAGTTATGTTGTTGGATTTGAGTTTAAGACTTATATTTGAGTTTGTAGTGGAATCCTATTTTTCTAGTTGATCACATTTATGCTCAATTATATTGCCCAATTCAACTAATATGTTGCCCAATTTAATAGTTTTTAACTTGCATTTCAACTGGATTTGAGATATGACTAGGCACAGGTTTAAGCACGCTCTTCATGCGATTTGGTTCTATGACGAGCAACAATGGTTGATCATATTAATGGATAAATGTAACATGTTTACTGTTAGCATTCTTAACCAGCAACATTAATACTCTCACTCCTTTGACTGTCTGTCATTCCCACCCAAAAGTTGCTTCAAATATGCCTACACCCAGTATATGCTCCAGTCTATACATATTTGGGAACAAACTATCTTCTTCTTCATCTATATTGAACTTTTCCTTTATAATTCTCCAACGATCCCCGCATATACTTATACTATGAGAATAATACAAAAACTTGAAATCACTGAAAATATCCCATCCATGTATTGATTCCTCAAGGAGATTTATTGCTCAGCAATATGTTTTCTAACATGCCAAGAACAAAATTGATGATAAACATTAAGAAAAACTTGTTTGATACACCTCTTATCTATGCATCCTAATCGATGATAATGATTGTTTTTAGTGCAACTCCGTGCATGCATTCTTGCCACTAAATGAAAAGCCACAAGAAGCTACCCCTTTGCTCATATGCAAGCAACTTGCAACCAAACAAGAAGATGATGGTTTACTACTACGAATGGAGCTAAACACAGGTTCAAATGATTAGTCTTGTACATGATATCAAACAGTACTACATCGCCAAAACTCACGTAAGAATATTACGCTTTTCCATGAGCCCAAAACACACTTCTCATCATGCCTTCACAATCCACCTCATGGCAAATTAAAAGTCTGAATGTCTCTCCTTTGTTGAAAAAAATCTAATAATGGATAAGAATTAATGGTCGGTCGATGTTATTGTTCATATGTATATGATCAAGACAGATTGTGTGTCGTGCTTATCATCTTCTCTGGGATTGATTACAATTACCACACAAGAAATAATCGAAGAGTGCATTCTTTCATCATCCAAATTGCTCACCATGGTCATGTAAATATCTGACCGATGAGACATGTGAGAGTAATAGTTATAAACCTTATCAGAGCTTGTAAAATCATATGAATACTCATCAACAAACTTAGTGACCTTCCGAGTCTTCTTATTCACAGAAGGCCTCAATCGGATCTGCACCTTAATTAAACAATTAACTCAACTATCAAAATGACAGGTGACGAGAAACCCATGTTGTCTTATATCCTCCAAGTTTATTAACCCCCCCCCCCCCACCCCCGGATTACTAAAACAATATTTCTTACAAATAACTTCATGCAAATGCCTCCTTGATTTTCCTATCCGTGCTTTGCGATTTCCAAATATCTTTTTTGCATATGCATTGTTTTAGTTGTATGAATTATTTATTCATGTGAACTCTTTACCTACATAAAGAAATTCGCTTCCAGAAGTGTTATTGCTCGGTGGCGTCGGGCATGGGTGTGGTGCTGGGATCGAAGAGAGTGAAAAAGAAAAAGAGAATAAATCAACAGGGAAGACATTTCTTGGGTTCGGCAGGGTCGGGCCGACTGCTAGGGCGCCCACTGAGGGTTCTCATAGTGCCACAGGATCAAGATTGTGGTCGAGATCGAGGTTCTTGAAGAAGAGAGGGAGATAGGGAAAGAGGGGGGAGAGTCACAGGTTGGGAAAAGGGGCTTGCTCGATCATGTGAGGGTTGGGGCCCTACTACTTTTGACAAAGGTGGGAATTTCTATTTTGGAAAGTTCACCCCCACTCTCCATCAGATCTCAACCCCGGTCAGGGTTGACACCTGTCCACACAGCCGCCAACTGAGAGACTCTAAATTAGCAATTTAGGTACATTTTCTCTTATAACATATAAAGTTTACCTCTGATCTTAAAGTTAGAGTGAAAATATAAAAATGTCAAAATAATGAAATTACTTTCACATTATTTATGTAGAGAAATAGAAAGCCCTAAAATATTATTATATTAGATAAAAGATAGTTACAAGATATATATAGAACATAAGGAAGGTAAATGGGTAATTTTGAATAATAACCAAATAACACCAATACTAATAACTAAATACTCCCCCTCAAACTGGAGCATAGACATCTTACATGCCAGCTTGTTACTATAAAGATTAGAATATACCTAAGGTGAGGCAGCTTTAGTAAGTAAATCGGCTAACTGCATCGAAGATGGTGTGAACTGGAACATAACCACCTTTTTGGTCCAAGCATCTCTGATAAAGTGACAGTCAATCTCAATGTGTTCAGTCCTTTCATGAAACACTGAATTATGGGCAGTATAGGTGACAGACTGATTATCACAATGCATAGGAACTGGTCCAAACTGTTTGAAATCAAGCTCCATCAGTAATTTTTTTAATCTCACCATCTCGCATGTTGTATGAGCCATAGTTCTATGCTCAGCTTCAACATTTAAGCGAGACATCTTGCTTCTTCCTCCTCCAAGTAACTAGATTTCCTCCAACAAAGGTGCAACAGCCAGTAGTAAACTTTCTATTCCCTTGATCACCAACATATCCTAAATCAGAGTATTAGAAATATGTACATGTTCATGTTTCCTATACACCAACCTTTTTTCAGGACAACTCTTGATGTAAGCTAGAACCCTCATCGCAGCTAACCAATGGGTCTCTCTGAGCTTATGCATGAATCTACTCAAAACTTCTACAGCAAAAATTATATCTGGCCTAGTCACCGTAAGATAGATCAGCTTCCCAATCGATCTCTTATATCTCCCTGGATCATCAAGTGTATAACTGTCATCAAACCATAAATTTTCATTAGCTTCTATTGGTGTATTAGCAGGCTTGCATTGCAAAAATCTTGTTTCCTCCAGAAGATACAAAGCATACTTTCACTGAAAAAGAAATACACTGTATTTTTGATGTGCAACTTCAATTCTCAGAAAATATTTTGGATGTCCAATATCCTTGGTCATAAAATGACGCTTGAGATATATCTTAGTCTCCACTATTCCAACTGAGTCACTACCGGTCAGCAAAATATCATCAATATAAACGTCAGAATTACAATGCCATACCTTATGCGCCGAACAAAGGCAGAGTGATCTGAATGACATCAGCGAAAGCCAATACCAGAAATGGTACGACTGAACTTCTCAAATCACGCCCTTGGACTCTTCTTGAGTCCATATATAGCCTGCTTTAGAATGACAGACTTTAGTTTCCCCCTAAGTAACATAACCTGGAGGTTGCTCCATATATGCTTCCTCCTGAAGATCCCCATATAAGAAGGCGTTCTTGACATCTATCTGGAACAATGGCCATGACAAGTTAACAGCAATAGAGAACAGAATTCTAATAGAGTTCATCCTAGCAACTGGCGATAACGTCTCAAAATAGTCGATACCATATGTCTGAGTATAACACTTGGCCATGAACCTGGCCTTATATCTATCCACAGATCCATTTGGGCGGTACTTTAAAACAAAGACCCAGCGACAACCAACACATCTGTTGGTGCTGAAACCAACTCTCAAGTTCCTCTAAAAGCAAGAGCTTCCACCTCATCCATAGTCTGTTTCCAAGCAGGTACCAATAGAGCCTTTGTATAAAGCTTGGGTATAGACTCCGAAGACAAAGAGAGCAAAATGGCGAAAAGTGGGTTAAGGTGATCATAAGAGACGAAATTCAAACTCAGGTGATCGGTATAAGGTCGTTTACCTTTCGAAGAGCAATAGGAATATCAAGATCAGAGGGAGAAGTTGATGGTGGAGAACAGTCTACTGAAGAGGGATTAGTCAAAATTGGTTCGAAGGCAGGAACCTTTGGGCGATCAGTGTCAACACATATGAAATTTCAAACTGGCTTTGATGCAGATGAATCTGTAATTTCTGCTAGCGGCACTAGCGAAGCAACAGTAGAAACAGGTGTAGACAATGGCACAAACAGTAAAGGAGGAACAATCTCAGATATGGTGACAGGAACCTGAGTAGAGAAATATTAAACAGGCTCAAAGAATGTGACATCAGCAGATACCAAATACTTCCTAGTGGAGAGATTATAGCACCGATATCTTTTTTGTGTTCTACAATATCCAACAAAGTCACACTTTATAAATCTAGGAGATAGCTTATCTAGCACAGAAGACAAGTTATGAATAAAACAAGTGCATCTAAAAACACGGGGAGTCACGGAGAAGGGGGTTTTGTTAGCATAAAGACAAGAAAATAGAGAACTTTTATTGAAAACAGAAGAAGACATCCTATTAATTAAATAACAAGCACGTAACATACCATCAGACTATAAATATTTTGAAACACTCATATAGATCATTAAGGTTCTACCAACATCTAGAATATGTCTATATTTTCTTTCAGGAACTCCATTTTGTTTAGATGTATGAGAACAAGAAGTCTGATGAATAATTTCATTTTTGAAACAAAAACTAGAGACATCTTTTTTACATACTCCAAGACATTGTCATTACGAAGTACCAGAATGAAAGTAGAAAATTGATTTTTTTTAGTTCATTAAAGAAGGACTCAATTACACTGGACACTTCTGACTACTCTTTTAGGAGATACAACAACATCGTGCGAGAGAATTCATCAACGAAGAGCAAAAAATATCTAAAATCTTTAATAGAGGGCACACGACTAGCACCCCAGACATCAGAGTGGACCAACTCAAAAGCAGAACTACTATGACTATTAAGTCGACTCTAAAAGGTAGCACGATGATGCTTACCTAACTCACAAGACTCACAACCTAAAGAAGAGATAGAGGACTCAACAGGAATGACAGACAGCATTTTTTGTATCGAAAGATGACCCAAGCGCCAGTTTCATAGTAAAACCAGATCAGGCTAACCTGCAATCAAACTCATAGGGGTCACTCGATCGTTCAAATAGTATATGCCTTCTCGCTCATGCCCCAAACCAATCCTCCTCCCAGTCGACAAGTCCTAATACACATAATGAGAAATGTTATTTTGCAGTTATTTTGCTTAGTAAGCTGACTGATAGACAAGAAACTAATAGAAAATCGTGGAATATAAAGGACATTAGTAAGGGTCAAAAATGTAGCATGAACTACCCCCATTGTCTAGTATAAGTGAATGGATACCATCACAATTTTAACCAAGGGGTAGGCAATGGACATGTTTAAGGAAACAAACTTTTGTGTAATACATGTCATGTGAGATAAGGCTCTAGAGTCTAATATCCAGGACTTTTGAGGAGAGGCAGTATAGGCGTGCATACCTGAAGTAGATGTATAAGTAGCTGAAAGATTGTTCTGAGAGAACTCTAACTGTCGAAGTCTATCATACTCCTCATGTGTCAGTACAACAGTGAAAAATTCAAGAAGAGTGGAGAAAGTGGATCAATAGTCCCGAGGAGTGGTATGTGGAGCAAAAGAATCAGACTCAGATAGTTGTGCCCATTCAGGTTGACCAAATTTCTCCCAGCACTTCTCGAAGATGTGATTACTGTGCCCACGGTATCTCAATTACTGAGGTCCTTTCTCAAAGGCACTGTGTTTGCCTCCATACGAGCCATGTTCACCTCCAACAAATCCTGTCCTCGTCCTCCAAAATTGCGACCACGACCTCTGCCACGTCCAGAAATCATGACAGACTACTCAATGGATGATGCAGAGGAAACATCAGCTCCAATAGATACTCGCTTAACTCTCGAGAAGGTGACAGTTAACGTGAGCATACTATCTCCTTCCAGAATCTGACTCCACACTTGTGAGATTGTGGTGAAGGGCTCAACCAGATAGAAACTTTGACACTGTGAGATCTTGACGATACCCCCTCAGTGTTACCGCATCAGTAATAGCAAGTTAATGCATCTCTGACTCATCAATAAGACCTTTGAGTTCGCCATGGAACTCAGACACATATTTGTCTCTGTTTGAGCTCAAATAGGCGCTCATAGATCTCAAACACCCTCGAGAGATTCTTCTTATTGTCATACATCACCTTCAGCGTATCCCACATCTCCTAGCAGTAATCAAGAACATGACACTACCACTAATCTTCTCCTCCAGACTTGTGAGAAGCCATATCATCACAGAATAATCTCCAGTAAGTCAGGTCATATAAGTAGGATTTGAAGTAGCAGGTGGATTTTGAAGGAGGTGAGCCAATTTGTTTTGGACGCCAATGAATATACGGAACGCCTGAGCCCCTACAAGTAGTTGGATCCATTCAACTTTACCGTAATCCCCAACATTGTCTTGGTAATAGAAGTCTCAACCATCGGAGAAGAGATCATAATGGAGGAAGAACTTGTAGTCTCAGACATAATAGCCAGTAGATAAATCACCAGATATCAGAAGTAGTAGCAGAAAATAGCCAGTAAGTAAGAGAACCAAGCAATTTAGTTACCAGATAGAGGCATAGACAGCTAGAATTGCATCGAGTAAACAATATCTCAGCCTGAAATAGCCAGATCAGATGTAAAAATTTGATTTTTAAACATCTCACCAGAGAAGTCTTATAGAGCATCCAAATAACTAGATCAGATGTAAAAATCTGATTTTTAAGCAGTAAACACACCAGATCTCACCAGAGAAGAATTGTAGAGCATCCAAATAGTCAGATCAGTTGTAAAAATCTGATTCTTTTAATAGTTAAGGCCCTGATTGAGACCTCTGGAGAAGGCAGGAGGAGCACCCTTTTTAGGGTTTGGAGGGGTTGGCAGCACTTGGAGAAGGGGGCGGCACCTCTTGGAGGGGGTGGAGGCACTTGAGAAAGAGCGGCACCTCTTTTAAGGTTTGGAGGATTTGGAGGAGATGCATGGAGAAGTAGGAGGGTGATGTTTGAGGAGAAGGAGAATTTTGAAAAGAAGGTAGTGAATTTTAGGGTTAGGATTTAACTATGCTCTGATACTATGTAGAGAAATAGAAAACCCTAAAAAATTATTGTATTAGATAAAAGAGAGTTACAAGATATATACATATATAGAAGACAAGGAGGGTAAATGGGTAAATATGGGTAATAACCCAATAACCCAAATACTAATAACTTAACAATTTACACTTGGGTGTTTATATTCACTCCTAAATTTTATAATATACATCTAATAAATATCCAAGACGAAAGACAATGAGGCTGCAATTATCAAAACCATGAGTAAAAATATAAAATCTCCTAAAAAATAAAGCCACTTCTATTATGAGGTTATTTTATACCCTAATTTTCAAATATAATCTTTTACTACGCAACTCAAATCAATCGACCTACATACAATATTCTGCAAATTTTAATCACTTTTTAAATCTAATGTTCTTTCCATTTTATTTGTTTTTAATAAAGATTTATAAAATAAATTCTTTGTACCGTTGCATCTTAACATACATAATTCTGAGATTGTGAATAAAAAAATTCATATGCATAATTTGAATTTCAAAACCAGTAAGTTTTTTATATGTTGCTAACATTATAATAAATATCAATTTTAAATAGAATAGTAACTAAAGAAACCTATATATATACATCTATAGGTATGGTTATAGGTCAATAAATGTCCCCCTCCCACAACCCAAAAAATAAAAAGAAAAGAAAAGGAAATGAAAACCAATACCATCATGTCTAAATCACAAAATAAAAGGTATATTGAAGAAATTCCCTTCTTCTTTCTATTAAACCTTAACACAAATATTCAAACAATCCAAATTTTAAGGACTTAGTCGAACTTTTTGATCTCGTAAAGTTCAAAACTATCGAATCATCATATTTCAACATCAATAACCAAGATATGTTTAATAAAGTGTCTCAAATCTATCAATAATAGTCTTATTGTAGAAAATCTCAAAATTTTCATTATTTTATTCTTTTTTCTCAGTATATCATGATGTGATACTTGGGGTGACTTATAAAAATTTTCTATCCACTTCAGCCCATCTTTAAAATAAGATGAGAATTTGTGCAGGAAAATACAAGTCAATCATCATATACCTTTTATAATGAGAGACATATATATATATTAACTAATTTAAAGAAAATAAGTATATCATAAATATAAATCTTAAATTAATATTAATTCTTGTGAGATTTCACAAATACTTGAAATTTTAGGAAGATTAGAATATCTATCAAGTGAAATTTATTTCTGAATAATTACTATTGTTATTATTATTGTTATTGTTAAACTCTTGAACAGTTAGTTTCCTATCAGGACTCTTTATTATATTAGGAGTTTCTATATCTTTAAGAATCCTACTCACTTTATGAGTTGTGTCTGAAATTGCCTATAAATAATAGTATTGAGGGAGAAATCCACAACTCTCTCAGATCTTTTCCCCTCAAAGTTTGATAATTATTACTACTATATTATTATAATAGTAGTAGTTAATTAGGTAGTACAACTTTATTCTAAATTACAATAATAGTGTTTTAAAGTAATTTCGAGTAGTAGCTAATAGCGATGTGGATTTTTCACTAGGGTTCTCCATTTTAAAAAATTTAGGGTGTCCATTTTTAAAATTTAGGGTGGTAGTATTTACACCGCAAATACTACCAATAATAGCCTAGCTCAATTTTTATACCCAGTGAAAATTCACACTATTAGTTAGATGGGATCTAATACCCATTAACTATTTAGAAATTAAATTTCATGTAATTTCAACTTGTTTACTTTAAAATCACCATAAAATTGATTAATTTTTCCCACTAGATGAATGAGTATAACAGGTCAAAATTCCTCGAAATTTGGTTTTTAGGTAGTTAACGGGTATTAGATTACATCTAGCAGCGTGGTTTTTCAATAGGATTGCCTATTTTTAAATTTAGGGTGATAATATTAGGAACCATATTCCTACGGTTTGGCGAATTTAAGTATACCATTAAATCCTTTTAGTGATGAATTCCATTAAAGGTGACTTGTTATATTGTATTGAACAAAACCTATTTTTTCCTCAATAAAGTTTTAGTTGTTATCTTGGACTTGAAAACCCCTTTTGTTGCAGAAGTCGAATTATTACTTCTACGTCTTTTCTGTTATTCATGTTTCACCCTCAAGGTTTCCTCTAAACTACTCTCCAAGGAACATTCACAATGCATAAAATAAATTTATCATGTTTGCAACATATAATCTTACATGAATTTTAGAGATGTTAATAAATTAAAATGAATAAGTAGTGATGGAACAACACTCGATTAAGCTAAAAAAACTGCCCAACTAGATCAACAAATGTTTAAATGTGGTTTGTCAATCTTCAGCGAAGAGATGTATCTTCTTCCATATCCTTTGTTACAATTATTTACATTCATTTCATAGGATATTAAACATTCAAATGTGCATTAAGAATAGGTTGGCTAACGATCAATGAATTTTATCTTTTGAACTTGTTTTAGAAATCATGTGAATCAAATATGCATTAAAAATGGGTTGCAAATGATCGATGAATTTTATCATTTGAAGCTGATTGAGAAATCGTGTGAATCAAATGGAAACAAGGATTGCATAACCCATTATCAAGTGATAAAGAGATATTAATTACAGGTGGCATTATAGTTTGAAATCGATAAAACTGAAAAACATAAAGAGTGTATAATAAGAACACATAGACTATGTAAGCTCTATAGCATATTAAGAACTTAAAAAGAAGCGGCCTCCACGAAACATATAGTACAGCTTATATGAAACAACATGGAGCCATACCTTGTACAAAGAGGCAGAAAGCTTATTCATCGAACTAGAAATCAGCAGCCAAGCCCCAAAATCTATTTGCATTTAAATTTTCAAGCGGTGTGTTATCCCCCCAACCTCCAACACCCTCCCGCCGCCTGCCTTGTATAAATCAACTAAAACTTCATTACACAACCAGAACTCAATTCCCTTCTTCCCCTCTCCACCAACTTCATGACTTTGTGTATTGAGATGATCTCTCAAGTGAACCTCCTTGATCATCCAAGTCCAGCTTCCACCAAGGCTCATCGCCATTCCTCTTCGCCAAATTCAAACTCTCACTACTAACCCCATCATCTCCATCCTCGCTCTCCCCATCAAACCCATCCCACCCACTCTCTTTCCCGTCCTCCGGCTGCTCATATCTCCACTCCAAACTCCTTAACAAACCCTTATCCATCCACTTCCCCACCGCTGACCCCGCGTGCTTCCTCGCTTTCCCGGATGCCACATCCTTCCAAGAAAAGGCCGCATCCGCGCACCTCTTTAGCGCCCCGTCCCTCTCGTCCCCTATCACAACAGTCATCAAACACCTCATGCGCGCCTCCTTCAACACACCCACGAACCCCGAATCATCTGAAACCAACACCAAGCACCCAATCCTCCTCCTATCCATTGCATCTACAATGTGCTCCCTGATCGCCCGGTCCGCCGATTCGGGCCGATCGTCCACCTTCGTCACCAAAACCCCCGCTCTCTTCAACTCATCGGCCATCCCGTACCCCTCGTCGGGCACCAAGATTTCACCCGCCACCTTGTTGAACTTCTCCATCTTGACGGCGAGCCTGGCGGCGATCTGGACCCTTCGGGCGCCGCGGGCGGAGTTGATGCGGTTGAGGCGCTTGACGTGCTCGCGGTGGTGGATCTGGTTGAAGTGGTGGAGGAGCTTGGAGTGGTGGTAGAAGTTGCGACCGCAGACGCGGCAGACGTAGGGGGTGGAGGGGGAGAGGGCGCCGGAGTCCTCGAGGCGGTGGAGAGAGCGGAGGCGGGAGCGGGCGGAGCGGACGGGGGCGGGGAGGTGGCGAAAGGCGTGGTGGTTGGCGAAGGCCCTGATGAAGCGGAGGGGGCCGAAGGAGGAGGCGGCGAGGCGGAGGCGGACGGCGGCGTCGTAGGGTGGGATGGAGTTGGGGGGCTTGTTGTCCAGGTCCCAGAAGACGCCCACCGCCGGAAGAGGATGTGAAGGAGGAGGTGGCGGTGGTGGGATGGAGGAGAAGGAGGAGGAGACGGGGATTTGAAGGAGAGGGGACGAGCGAGTGATTGTTGGCCAAAGTTTGTAATCAACGGGGCGGAGTAATCTGAGGAAGGGCACCATTGCTTTGCTCGTGTGGAACCTGGGAGAAAGAGGAAATTGATCGAGCGAGGAAGGGGCAGCAGGCTCACGCGCCACAGCGTGGGTATGTATGGTTAAGTTGGAGTGCTCCGAAAAATGGGCTGGTCAATTGAAACGGGTTCGGTTCACGTGTGTGAGCCACACACATATTATAAGAAGATCAATACACGTGTCAACGCGTATTGATCTTCTTATAATATATGTGTGAGGCGCACACACATAGCATATTATAAAAGGATCAATACACGTGTCCACGCGGGACTCACACACATGAACCGAATCCAATTGAAACATGGTAATTTCGTTAGAATGCCTCCAATTTTTAGTACTTAAAGCTGTATACTTTCAAATTTTGATCAGTACATTTGGCTGCTATAAATTTTTTCACATATTCTGACTTTACGGTCATTAATGATTTTTGTACAAAGGCTAAATACTCTTGTCAGATATTTCATTGAACTTTAAGTGAAACTGAGAGGTGGGCAGTAAAAACGAGAATGAAGCCGAAAAATTGGACCTGGGGTGAAAATTTTTCAAAATTCTCCGTGATCTCTTCATAAGAAATTGGAGAATTGTTGACTTTGAAAAGAAAATTTAGTTCTAACCCTTCAATGATTACATATTCGGCTAGAAAGTGGTCATGGTGACGAGATTTAGGTTGAATTGAAGTTGAAGAAGATTAGAGCAGTTCTTTTGAGAAGCCATTCTTTTTGTTAGATTTGAAAAGTGTTAATTTCAAATGATATATTTTCCTTAAATATTGAATTTTTATCAGTTTATTTTTGCTATTTTTTTAATTTTTGCATTTTTTTTTTGTTTCGGAGATGAAGATCATAGTCAGATTATGCAGCCATAGACTTCATCGAATCCGCCAGCAGCGACACCGGCTGGTTTAGCTCAGACTACTGCAGCTCTTGTGAAGAAGAAGAGGAATCTGCCTAGAACCTCAAGCAAGTATCTAAATACACTTGTTATCTCTTCACGTACATCACACGCTCACTAGGCAATTTTGCTTTGAATTCTTGAGCTTGTTTAATTAAATGCATGTCTTAGTTTTAAACATTTTCTTTGATTTCTTGAGATTTCTCATTAGATCCCCAACACCCTAGTCCAGAATGAACTACAGTTCGATTTCATCGGATTTTCGATCAAGGCCCGTTTTCTTAATTTTGATCTGCTTCATAAATTCTTGAGCACCTAATTCATCACTTTATAGATTTTTAATTTTCCTCTTTCGGATTGCAAAAGAATAGTGCTCATCATCTTTAATTATTCAAATTCCCAAATCTGAATTATATTTTATTTTTCCTTAATATATTTTTACTTTCCTAATTGAAGAATTGGAAGTTTTTAACATTGAACACATAAATTAGCCATTTTTTGATCAGTTTTTGTTCCGCTAGTTACAATATATATAATTTGCATTCACATAGTTTCCAATTAGTGAGAATGGTTTTTTTCCTAATTTCAAACTCACCTAATACATAATTATCAATTGATTATAACAATGCCCTTCTCCTCATCCCTATTTCCCAATCCATTTCACCAATTACCTAACAATTATTCTTCAAATTATTTATATTTACAAATTATTTATAAATCTCAGACCAAAAAATTTGAATCTCAAATTGCTTTACATACATGAGACAATCAGGGGGACCACACAAATTTACTATCTACTCTCACATCAAAAACGCAGACATGCGCAAGCAAGGTATCATACATAGTGCAATCTGTAGTTTTGACAGAGTTTTATGGTTCAGGGGTGAAATTAATTGAAATTATACATCTACCCCATGTTTTATCAAGGCACTCACTAACTTGGACTAATTTGATACATTATATTATTTTCAGGCTATAAACCAGTAACAATTAGATCCTCAAACAACAATTGCTACACAACAGTCTCAAATAACACCAAATCATTGACTATTATTCTATTTATGTAAAAATTGTGGAATGTAATGTGTATTTTCCAAGCTAAACACTTTTCTAAGCTTGGATAACATGTATCTGCCAGTTAAGGACAAAACTCTATGATGGCACAAGAACTTAGTTTGTAACATTGAAATATTGGTGCTGTGGACGGCCAGTGAATAGGAAAACGATTCGAAACTTTTTTTGAGACCTAATATGTAATATTGAAGTGAGTTAACACTTCTTATGGTATTATTAGATAGTGTTGACTGAACACTTCTTATGGTATTATCAGATAGTGTTTGTGTGTATTAGCGTGTATCGTGTATCAATGGAGACTTACTAATGATTGTGTATCTGTCTATATGTACCATGTAATTTTCGTATATGCTACAATTTAACTTTGTAACACTAAATTTTAGATATTATTGTAATTTTCTGTCAGTTGTGGAATATCAGTATATATTAGTATCCATTCTTCACAATTTAGCTACTATTGCAAATTTCTTTCAAGTAGCCATTCTTATGATTTGAAATGTATTTGTATCTATTTTTGTCAATCAGGTTTGTCACGCCCCGCTTCCCAAAATATGTTGAAGTGGAGTCGCAATGAGAGTCGGTGACATATATACGCCAGAAGAATACCCCACGTATATATACATTAAGCCTCAAGTAACCTGAGCAAGTTATATAAATCATCTACGAAGGTAATAAAATCACTACAATATGACATATAAATTATCACACATGATAATATTATTCTACGAATGAATCAAATAGAACAATATAGACTCCAAGCAATAGAGAAACAATAAAATAACGAGAATAAAACGGAGACATGAATAATATCAAAACAAGTGATCAAGCAATAGAACTTTGGTCTCCTCAGAAATGCGTGTGATCCTCCTCAAATACCTGATCAACAGAAGGTAACAACTATAGACCTGGATATGCAAATTCTAGGGAGTCAGAAAACTCCCAATGAGTGTGTCAAATATTTGTATAAATATGATAACCACTAATTCAAATGATTAAGTTTCCAGAATTTGAGATCATCCATTTAAAACATTTATAGAAATTCTTATACTGACACAAAACGAATAATTTAGAACAACTATTTAACTGTTTTATAAGTGAATTCAATCATGGAAACTACATGATTCTAGAAGCCAGATAATTAAATAAATCACATAAATAATTAACATGAAATAAAACATGAATTATTGAAAAATGATAAAACACCCAAAATAATATTTAGAATATATAATATACCTTTTTCTGAAATTTCACTATTTATAATTATTTATCAGTATTTCCCTAAAGACCAATCAATTAATAATTCAAGCATTTAAATTTACAATAAATGATAAATACATATTTACATATTGATAATGATGAGATACAAGCACATAGTGGACAATTCAGTTTAGAAGATCTATCAGTGATATAATACAGTAAATTATGAAACTAAGTAGTTTATAAATATGTAAAATATTAGAACTTAAATTTAACCATTCAACTAATCAAAAATTAAATAAATAAAGGGAATAAAGAAAAGAACATCCACATTGCTATTTAATTTGTATTTAACATATATTCGAGCCTGAAATATAATTAACATGCATGATTGATAATTAATCATGAACAATAATTAATCACAAACATATAATTGGTTAAAAAGACTAAAACACCTACTATTTAATTAAACAAACATTAATTAGATAATCACCATTTAATTTCGTAAACCATGATTAACTTAAATAAAAAGACACTCACAAAGTAATTTATTTTGTGTTTAATACAGATGGACATGTACAATAATAAATGGGTGTGAACCTAATTAAACATGAATCATAATTTTTTTTTAAAATAACATTTATTAAAAGAGAAAAGGGTTAAAACACTCAAATTGGGTTTCCGCAGGTTTACTGGAGATTACTTGGATCGCAGTGCCCTAGAATGGTAGTGGCTGCGTAGCTCTCGTCTCTACGATTCCAACGCCTCTAGAATTGCCTGATCATAGATCGAACGACTGAGAAATGGACCAAACACGAAACCAACACTTAACGGGTCTGAACTGGATTGGGTCAAGTTGTTGAAGCTATTGGGTCTGGATCACTTTAAAAATTGGGTGTTAAAGGCACTAACGGGTCGATTTTTGAGGGAACTCAAAAAAAAAACAGAGAGAGAAAGAAAAGGAGAGAGATACAAGAGAGAGCGAAAGAAAGAAAGAAAATGCAGAGAGAGATAGAGGCAGTAGGAGAGTGGGTTGGGCGGAGCGCGGCGGCTGTCGACGTAGCGATGGTAACAGTGTGGAGGGGGGAAGAGAGAAAGATAGAGGAAGGAGAAAAGAGACGAGAGAAAGATTGAGAGAAAGATGGGGGGGAGAGAGAGAAGGTGGTACATAGGTGAGCGAGAAAGGTGGATGAGGGTAGCGGGCTGGGCAGCATTTCAGGGGCATCGCGAAGCTCTCTGGCAGAAGAAAAAAGCTTGGCGGTACTCGGTGTGTAGGAGGTGGGCATGCAGGGTGGCTCATGGTGGTGGTGGTGCTCCTACACGCGAGGAAGAAGAAGAACAACATCAAGGGGAGGGATGGGTGATAAGGGTGGTGCAGCGGCAGTGTGCGTGGGGTGATGAAGTACGGTGGCGCTCGGCCTGGATGATGCGCATGACTACGGGTTGCGGATGGCATCGGTGGTCGTGGCAGATGCATGCATGGAGGGAAGAGGGAAGATGATGGTGATGAGGATGATGGATATGCTCGGGGAGAAGGGTGAAGGGGTGTTAGGGTTGCTCATGGTGGCACGGTCGCTCGGTCATGAGGAGAGGGCTCCGGCGAGGGGAGTTGTCAGCGACGGTGTCGCGGAGGCGTGGGTTTGTAGCAAGAAGAAGAGGAGATGGAGATCGAGGGTTCCGGTGGTGTTCGTCTCGTCGTGGATGGGTGTGCGGGTGATGGATGAAGAAGAAGAAGAGGGAGGCGGTTACGTTGGTTGAGAAAGAGAGGGAGAAAGATAGGAGTTTAGGGGTTTTTTTTGAGTTTGAGAGAGGTAATATAAGAGAGATGGGTATGGGCTAAACAATAATGATAATGAATAACCAAGAATAGTAATTAATTTATAATAATAATAATTAACAATACAATAATAATTAACAATAATATTAATAATAATTAATAATAACAATAATAACAATAATAATCAACAATAATTAATATTTAATAATATATAACATATACATATATTTATGACCACAATCATACTTGTGTGAATACACATCATGAATATATATCTATTATATATATACACACACACACACACACACACACACACACACACACATTATGAAAAACACCAAGGGGGGTGTGAATAGGTGTAAGTGCTAATCTATAAACTAAATGCGCTAAATGTGGAAGCTTAAAAACTATTTGCAACACACTTAGTACAACTCACAAGTGTAGCCGAATTCCCGTGAAGGGCTCTGGACTAACTCCTCTTGATTCCCCTAGATATGGGTTGAGGTGCTATATGAAGCTCTTGTGGTTAAGTACAAGTGAGGCACACACACAAGCAAGCCAAGCATATAATGATATAGCAATATGAAAGATGTAAGGCAACACAAGCAATATAGATATAAATGAATGAATGATGCTATGCACAAAAGTAAAGAGAGAGAGTTAGAGAGACAATGGATCAAACGCAAACACAATGATATGTTCCGAGGTTCGAGCCCCTAACTCTACGTCCCCGCCTTCACCGAGAAGGATTTCTAATCCACTATAGGAGTACCGAACTCCTCTCTCAACCTTACAATGCCACCGAGGCAATACAACCACAATCCACCTCTACCGAAGAGGGATAAGGCCCGTAGCCAATACAACAAACACAATCACCTCTACCGAAGAGGGATCCAAACCAATACCACTCTGATCAACCTCTACCAAAGAGGGATACATAAATAAAGGAGGGTTTACAATCTTGGAGGCTTAACCTCAAACACTTCTCTTTTCCCACAAACAAAAGATCCTAATAGAATAGGATAGGTGATAGCTCAAGTGTGAAAAACTAGAGTTTGGAAAATAGAAATTCAAAGAAAAATACTTGGGAAAACTCTTTGTAAATGATAGAATTGAAGAACAAAACAAATCTCCCAAATTTCTATTTTCTTTGATTTTTCCAAAAACTCTAAAACAATAAAGATTGATCTTTTGAAGCTCTAAACACTTTTGAAAACTTGTTTTAAACACAGGAGAATATAGAAATTTTTGCTCTTAAAAACCTTAGCCAAAATCCCAAAGAAATGGGGTTTATATAGGCCAAACCCTGAAACTAGCCGTTAGGCTGATGTGGCAGCCTGACAGGCTTGGCGGTCGACCGCCAACGGTCATAAATATGACCATTGGGCAAACCCGGTCGACCGCCCGGTCGACCCAAATAAACAGAGAGCACTGCTCTCAGTTACGGTCGACCGCCCGGTCGGCCGTCCCAAAGAGTGCCAGACGTGCACGGTTCTGTGCACGTCAGTCGACCGTACGGGTCGACCGGCCTATGGTTTGGTCGACCCTGCGGTCGACCGGCCTGGCCTGACAGACAGGTCTGAGCCTGAAACTGGTTTAAAACATATCTTGAAAATTCTTTTAATAACTTCTAAAAATCCCAAAAATGTTTTTATCATATTGCATTGATATATAAACATGTGATAAATATTTTACTCAAATATCAAGCATATGAAACCATTTTTGTTTCTTAACATATTTACCAAAAATCAAAACTTGTATTTTATCAAACTTGGATTTTCCAATACATGAATAAGATAGTCAAAATAAGTTTGTTTAAGAAGTTTAAGCATGCATGTATAAATAGAAAACATCTACTATACATATAAACCATTTAAACTTGTTTTGATCAACTATTCATGAAAAACAAAAACCAAAACTTAAAACATGTGTGTTGTGTGCACTTGAGCATATCAACTATACTAAACTTTACAAATGGATCTAAACACACTATCTAAACTAGGATACCTAAGTCTTCTTGACGATCTTCCATCTTCAAGATGACTTGCTCCCAAACCTTGATCCACAAAGTGCAAAGGAATGATCTTTAAGCTTTGGCACCGGAATCACCATGGAAAGCTTCTAAACTCCTTGTAGAAGCTAATCACCAACTAATATTTTGCTAATAGATCTGAAACTTAAATTCACAAGAATATTAGTAAACATAACTTCATGAGTTGATCATCATCAAAACTAGAGTGGAAGGCCTTTGGGCCAACAATCTCCCCTTTTTGATGATGACAAAACTCATGGAGTTATATATGCATGGATTAAAGTTAAGCTTTAAAGAAGCTCCCCCTTAACTCATGCATAAGCAAATAAATAATAAATATGCAATGAATATCATGCATGAAAATAATAAAACTCTTATATCAACAAAACATGTTCTAGTCTCTAGATACCAATGAAATATTCACAATAAACATGCTCTTATACCAATTTAAACTTTCAAAACTGAACATGCTCTAGATACCAATTAAAATCATAATATATGCAAAAACATAAGCATGCATATAAACTAAAAATCTTTCTCCCCCTTTTTGTCAATTATCAACAAAGGGGTAAAAACAAAATCAAAACTTAAACAAATTCTTCTATCAACAAAACATGATCTAGACACCAATGAAATGTGAAAGGTGCTCTAGATACCAATTAAATGAATAAAACTTTTCCTTTTTTTAAAAAAAATGCATACAAAGACATGCATATAAATCCAAATCCTTCTCCCCCTTTTTGTTCTATTCAAGGAAACAACAAAGGATTAAAAAAAAATTGTTCTCCCCCCTTTTGTCTAAAACACAAATGATGTAAATAAGGGGTAAATAACAAATCATAAGATGTACACTCAATTAAGATACCAAATGAAACATATATGTCAATGAAGTACATCTTGATACCAATTGAAAGTGAACATAAAACAATCAATAAGTGATATATGCGATATACATTCATGAAGAGGAAGACGCTAAGTTAACTTCCCTACACATATGCATTACATGAAGAAGGGATGATAAGCCCCAATTCACATAACACATATTATGTAATGCATAAGGAGAGATGTGAAGCTCCCCCTACACACGTGTATCGCATAAGGAAGAGTTATCAAGCTCCTCAATACAAGATACACTCAACATGAATCTATATGTAGAAGAGATGTTAAGCTCTCCTTGCATATAGACAATGTAAATCAAAACTTTTGAATATTTCTTAAAACAAAATTTTTAGATACCAACTTAAAACATAAACATCTTGATATCAAAAGAGAGTATTTTCTTTTTAAGTCATATGAACAATTTTGATTGTGATATCATATGCTTAAAAATAAACATCAAATTTCCAATCATAAAGTGTGGGAGTGGAAATCAAATACCAATTGAAAGACAAAATCAAATTTTCTCCCCCTTTATGAAACACCACAAAAACACATGCATACGCTTGAATAAGAATACCAATTGAAAACTAAATCAATTTAAGCAAAGTTGAAGTTCAATCTCTAGCATAAACAAGATTTGTGCTCAAGATATAGAAATATAATAGTACAAATAAAACATGTATATGTGTATGAAATAGAATGAATACCAATCACCAATAGATGATACCAATTGTTAACATACATACACAATAAATAATTATGAGTATACAAAAGGATCAAATTGATACCAATTGAAAGAGTTCAATGATACCAATTGAAATAACAACAATAACATGTGTATACCTCATAACACAACGAAGAATACGAACTAGTTAAAATGAAAAATTTTGTTAACTAGTACGAAATCCTTCAAGCAAGGAATAACACAAAATAGTTTTTCATAAAACATGAAATCCACATGATAATCAGCACTCTAATTCAATTAGGCATAAATATGACTCATGAAAACAAAACATGAGCAAAATATAAATATGAGTGTATAAATAAAATGTGTAGATCATAATCATGAAAATATTCAATTAAGTTCAATTATTCCTTTAAACAAGAAAACATGAAAAACATTAAAACTACTTAATCTTCAAGGCATATGTATGTCTAATACAAACTAAAGTATACATACATATCCAAAACATAATGAGTCCACAAAGATATATGCATGAAGGCACGTGGCTCAAAAAGATGTATATGTATATGAATAGTTTGGACAAGGTAGACATATACATGAAGTTAAATATAAACACATGAAAACATGAATAACTAAATTTTCATTTAAAAACAAATTTCATTTCAAGGTATATGTATGATTTGTCAAACATGAAGTATACATACATATCCCTAAACACAATTGAGTCCATATATAGATTTGCATGAAAGGCAAATGACTCAAGGGGTATACATGTATATCATAAAGTTTGGGAAAATACACATATACATGAAGTGAAACACACAATCATAAAACAAATCCAAAAATATGAATACAAGTCTAAAATGTATGGATCATCAAAACTAGACTATACTAATACATCTAATGGGAACAAATAAGCATTCAAGCACAAACATATATGGATTTATTTTTGGCCCACTCTATGTACAAGTATAAATCCTAGTCTTAATGAAAACTAACATCTAAACATGTAATCAACACATGAAGTATAAAACCAAAATATAAATCAATCATGATAAATATAAACATGATCATTATGTAAATCCACATGTTATTAGATTTATGATGTACATGATAGCTAAGCTTAACAAGAGAACACTAAAATGTGATCATATAAGCATGTGTGTCTCAAATACTATACATGTATGTCAAGGATCTAATTAACACGGTATTTTCATAATGTTCAATAGACATCAAAGCATGCTATAAATAATGATGAAATATAAAGCATGTAAACAATAAATAGGAGTTAGGAATCGTTACCAAAAACTAGAAGGCAACTCTCCTTGTCTCCAAAACTTGGTGGTCTTCTCCACCAAACTTTCCTTGAAAGTGATGCATCCAAATGATTTCCTTTAAGCTCGGAACGCATCCACTCCAAGGTGCCATCACTCTCACGTCATGTGAGAGCCCACACCTACATCAAAAACTCTAGGGGTGGTCTTTGGTACCCATATCTTATTGGGTCCATGGGGGTTAGTCCCTTCTCTAACCCAAACAAATTTATTTGCTAAATTTGAAACATGTAATCTATCATAACAAAATTTAGTAAGGTGGCCCATACGTCCACAATGTGTACAAGTGTACACATGAGCATACATAGTGTGATGGTGTCCGTGAGGAGCATGTGTATGCCGTGGAGGGTGTGCATGAAAAGATGGAACTTGTTTCTTTCGAAACAAAGTTTCCAAACGTGTATGACCCACTACACATTGGCTCAAAGTGGAGCCCAAACAATCTACACTCTTCTTAAGCATGGATATATCTTTTTCAATTAAAGAAGAGGTGGCACATGCAATAGGTGAAGTGTGTGATACTACCCTAGCATGGCAAACATGAGCATCTATATTATTTTGTAAAACAATATTTTTCTTTAAACAAATATCTAAATCTTTAAAAGCAACATTCTCTTTTAAAACAAAGTCAACTTTTGAAGTTAAATTTTTATTTTTCTTCAAAAGTGTTTCACAATCATTTTTAGATTTTAAAAACTCATTTTCTTTTAGAACAAGGTCTAGTTGAGATCTCAATGAATCCCTTTCATTATAGACCTCAACCTTCTCTTACAAAATATTATTAAGTCTAGAATGTAAACTTTTATTTTCATTAACAATTCCTAGACTTTTCCTTTTCAAAACGTTATATTTTTCAATCAAATTTTCACAAACAATAGATAGTTCTTCATTCAAAGCATGGGGATCAATATAATCATCACATGAAGAACTAGCATCAAAACTATCTAGTTGAGATTCCGATTGTACCTCAAAGGAGTCATTCCCTTGGACCATGAAGCATTGTGAGTCGGATTCTCCACTAGACTCCTCCGGTTGGATTGGCAATTGAAGCTTGGAGGTGGTGGTTGTGGTTGTCAACATATTCCACACTGCAAATGCGGAATCAAAGTTAGAAACACGTATAAGATAATCTTTAGATAATGTGCTTCTAATAACCTCTAGGGCTAGTGCATTGGCCCCTATATGATTGTGGTCACCAAGATAACATCTCTTGGTAGCGGTAAGGAAAACATGCAATCCTAGGGTTTTTAGGTACATGGACATCCTATACTTCCAAAAAACAATGTTGGAAGGGTCAAAACTAGGTGGGGTCATGAAGTCCATGGTAAACTATATGAGTGTGCAAACAAGCAAATGCAAACAATAGATTAGCAAACAAATGGATCTCACTCCTAGGATGTTAAGCCTAATATCAGGAGCGTAGGCTCTGATACCAATTGAAAAAACACCCAGAGGGGGGGTGAATAGGTGTAAGTGCTAATCTATAAACTAAATGCGCTAAATGCGGAAGCTTAAAAACTATTTGCAATACACTTAGTACAACTCACAAGTGTAGCCGAATTCTCCGTGAAGGGCTCTGGACTAACTCCTCTTGTAACGCCCCGATCCCCAGGATACGGAGACGTTATGGCGACGTACATACGTGAGGTGAAAACACGCTCACGCATACGTTAAGCCTCAGTACAGTACATAACCTCCATATAGACATGAGGTCCAGCATGAAAGAAGTACAAGAATACCCGCAGAAAGAGGTCAGCGATCATAACAGATATGAAAACTGGAGACAAATAAGATAAAAGAAATAAAGCACTAAGATACCTAGAAATAGTCCCGATGGGGAAGCGCCGATGTGGCTCCAAGGTACTCTCGGATACTACGGTACGCGGATCTCCAAATCTGGGCATGCAAACCCAGGGTCGTCAGAAAGCGACCTAGTGAGTGGTAAAAATGAAGGAGGCAGTAATATATACAATAGTAATACAAGCACGATAATAATATATAGTACATGAGGTTGGACTAGTGATGCCATATAATAAGGATATATAACAGTAGAAATAAAGAAACATAAAAGCAGTGCAAATAAATAAACAGGTCGACTTTTAATACCATCTCTACCTAGCCGGTTATCGTCAGGTCATATCTATAGTCGTGTCCAGTTTATGTAATAACTAATGTTGTCTAGTGGTGACGTAATAGACATGAACATGATAGTGGTGACGTGATAGAGGTGAACATGCAGATGAGCATATAACAATAAAATATATGCAATGCAGAACATGCATAGTATGCCACTACATACAGTGTAACATATACCAGGTAATGTAACAAAGTATACATGTGCATGAGTAGTAGGGCTCTAAAGAAAGTGTAACAGGAAACAGGAACAATAGCAATGTATACATGTCACATGATAGCAGATAAATGATCAGGAACAGTAACAAGTACAACTAAACATGTGGCAGGCAGGTCATGTCAAAGTCATGTCATTTATACAATAGTAGCGATCAGTACCACCTGATATTTTAATTACTCTCTTCCAGTGTCCCATACCACTGGCGGTTCATACTGGAGCCCGCACTCCAGTCGAACCCATCCGGACATGGCCTACGGGTACCATTATCCAAACGAGAGAGTAACTAAATAACAAGTGTTCCCGACGTCCACTATTGTGTATACTGTTTTATTATGTTAATTGGAAACCAATGGTCGAGGAGTTCTTATCGGGTGGATGTATCCCGTGCATACCCGGGATCACGGCCTTAAACAAGCCCCTGGCTGCCAGGACCAGGGCCCTCCGCTAAGAGGGGAGCATGAATCAAGTAACAAGAGCTCATGGAGCAATTGGTAGGCAGCCCTCCTACCGTCCCCTGCAGTGGGAAAACAATATGGATCCAGTACATCACCCGATAAGATCTAATCAACCATCAAGTCTCCCCCATACCCCAGTTATCATTATGATCTGATATGTTCAGTATCCAATGTAACAAGAACAAATAACAGTACATGGTACGGTTAACACGATAACTGGACCTGAGCTCTGTTGATAGCGTAGAACAATATAACGAGAATCAGGATCAATATAACATGAACAAGATATCATGAACAATATATCGAGAAACGGGAACAATAGATGTGGGATTCCCACATATCGCATATCTACAGCTCTCATGTCCAGTAACGGGAAATCCGTATCAATAACAGGAAACAATCATATAACATGAATACGGTAACATGGCACAATAATCGGTGTAACATGCACAGTGAGTCATATGACAAGAAGATAGAAAGAATACAAGCATGTACACTCGTGTGGTAAGCATCTGTAATAGTACGGTCTGTGTAACAAGTATCCGTGAGTGGTACATGTATATATCAGTGGAAGATGAATATGAAATACTAAAGTGACGTTTCATAGTATCAATGCAACATGTACATGTAGTATCAATGGTCAGTGACTCATATATGGTGACCTACCGTATCCGTATAATGATATCCGTATCCTAGTGGTATAGCCCTCATCCATGTAACCTATATGCGTAGTACTAACACATGTTATAATAGTAGTCCGTGTCTCGTGTAATACCATGTCCTAGTGCATGACAGTAATGATGTCTAGCATGAAGGTTCAGTAACAGGGTAGTGTCCTAGCGATACGATACATGACATCATAGTGTCTAGGCATATGGTAATATAATGGGACAATTATCAGTGGTATATAAACATGACATAAGAGAGATTAGTCAGGTAATTGCTAAGTACAGTTTTTATTACAGTGTCTTCATATGGCTTACAATTTAATAATCTTAACCATAGGGATTTACCGGTAATCATGTTTTATTTCAATAAAGCAACCACTCCAATTTAGTAAACATGAATAAATATACTTTATTAAAAATAAAATACTCACAAAATGGTTACAGGACTGTAGCTCTCGTTCCCACGATCGCAACGGATTCAGAATCGCCCGAATCGGAGTCCGGATGCTCCAGATATCGCCCGAATACTAAAAGGAATAAACTGGGGTTAAATATGTAATAAAAAATATTTAAATGTAAATACTGAAATGTACCGGGGGGTTTTCTGTAAAATTACCTGAAATGGGTTTGGATGCGGGTTTGGCTCATAACGGGTCGGGTTTAGATCCAATACCCAAACCCGTTTAACTTAAGTTAAATGGGTAACGGGCTAACGGGTCGGGTTTCGGGCTTATTGGGTTTAAGGCTTAACCCAATAGAGGGTTAATGGGTTTGGGTTAGACCCAAACCCATAAAAGGAAAGAGGAGCAGCAGCAGCATCTTGCTGCTGCCGCCCTCACCGGCCAGCCGGCCAGCCTAGCTGGCCGGCGGCGAGAACAGCCCGCCGGCGGCGGCCCCGGCCGCCGGCGGCTGCCCGAGAGAGCGGGAGAGAGAGGTAGAGCTAGGGAGAGAGAGAGTTTGGGTTACAGCAAAAGAATAAGAAGGAGGAGGAGAAGAAAGAGAAAAAGAAGAGAAAACTGAGGAAGGGAGAAGAAGGGAGCGGCGGCTCCGGCCGCGACTGGGGGTGTGGCCGCCGGCGGCGGCGGCCGGTGGCCGGCAGCCGGGCCTGGCCGCTAGCGGCGGTCAGGCCCCCCTCTTGTGGGTGAAGCTGCACAGCACAGAGAGAGTGAGAGAGAATAGGGGAAAGAGGGGAGAGAAGAGAGAGAGAAGAAAGAGAGAAATTGGAGAGAGAGAGAGAGAGAGATTGTGTGATTATGTGAGAGAGAGAGAAAAAGAGAGATAGAGGATTTAATGGGGGATTAGGTCGGTGGGTTAAGGCGGTGGCGTGTGCTGGAAGACAGTGGAAGAAGGGAGAAGAAAGAAAAGGAAAGGAAAGAAAAGAAGATTAAAATCAATATTTTATTATTAATTTATTGGCTCGAAATTCGACTAATTCCGAACGGTACCCAAAAATTACAGAAAATAGAGAATATTATCTGGAGTCGTAAGATGAAGACGGTTTATCGAAACTCAATCCGGTTTGCCAATTAAAAATCCCGGAAGCTGTCGCCGGTACCGGGCGACATCGGTTTGGCCCGATTTTCGAGAAATTCAGAAAAATCCCAAAAAATACCCGAACATAGCTCATGCGATTCTAAGATGTATGGTGAAAGCCGATTCTCAAAATTCTACTCCGTTTGTGAAATAAAAATCGGAAGGCCGATTATCGGTATCGGTCGACACCGACTACGGAGATGTTCCAAAATAATCCAGAAAAATTTCAGAAAATCCTGAAAAATCTAGAATATTAGGAAATGATTTTTGAAACTGAAATCAGGTCAATCGGAATACTACAGAGGTCAAATCAAATTTATACGTCGTATCGCGTACAGATACGGTGATACGTACACCGGGGATTAGGGTGTTACACCTCTTGATTCCCCTAGATATGGGTTGAGGTGCTATATGAAGCTCTTGTGGTTAAGTACAAGTGAGGCACACACACAAGCAAGCCAAGCATATAATGATATAGCAATATGAAAGATGCAAGGCAACACAAGCAATATAGATATGAATGAATGAATGATGCTATGCACAAAAGTAAAGAGAGAGAGTTAGAGAGACAATGGATCAAACGCAAACACAATGATATGTTCCGAGGTTCGAGCCCCTAGCTCTACGTCCCCGCCTTCACCGAGAAGGATTTCTAATCCACTATAGGAGTACCGAACTCCTCTCTCAACCTTACAATGCCACCGAGGCAATACAACCACAATCCACCTCTACCGAAGAGGGATAAGGCCCGTAGCCAATACAACAAACACAATCACCTCTACCAAAGAGGGATCCAAACCAATACCACTCCGATCAACCTCTACCAAAGAGGGATACACAAATAAAGGAGGGTTTACAATCTTGGAGGCTTAACCTCAAACACTTCTCTTTTCCCACAAACAAAAGATCCTAATAGAATAGGATAGGTGATAGCTCAAGTGTGAAAAACTAGAGTTTGGAAAACAGAAATTCAAAGAAAAACACTTGGGAAACTCTTTGTAAATGATAGAATTGAAGAACAAAACAAATCTCCCAAATTTCTATTTTCTTTGATTTTTCAAAAACTCTAAAACAATAAAGATTGATCTTTTGAAGCTCTAAACACTTTTGAAAACTTGTTTTAAACACAGGAGAATATAAAAATTTTTGCTCTTAAAAACCTTAGCCAAAATCCCAAAGAAATGGGGTCTATATAGGCCAAACCCTGAAACTAGCCGTTAGGCTGATGTGGCAGCCTGACAGGCTTGGCGGTCGATCGCCAACGGTCATAAATATGACCGTTGGGCAAACCCGGTCGACCGCCCGGTCGACCCAAATAAACAGAGAGCACTGCTCTCAGTTACGGTCGACCGCCCGGTCGGCCGTCCCAAAGAGTGTCGACGTGCACGGTTCTGTACACGTCGGTCGACCGTACGGGTCGACCGGCCTATGGTTCGGTCGACCCCGCGGTCGACCGGCCTGGCCTGACAGACAGGTCTGAGCCTGAAACTGGTTTAAAACATATCTTGAAAATTCTTTTAATAATTTCTAAAAATTCCAAAAATGTTTTTATCATATTGCATTGATATATAAACATGTGATAAATATTTCTACTCAAATATCAAGCATATGAAACCATTTTTGTTTCTTAACATTTTTACCAAAAACCAAAACTTGTATTTTATCAAACTTGGATTTTCCAATACATGAATAAGATAGTCAAAATAAGTTTGTTTAAGAAGTTTAAGCATGCATGTATAAATAGAAAACATCTACTATACATATAAACCATTTAAACTTGTTTTGATCAACTATTCATGAAAAATAAAAACCAAAACTTAAAACATGTGCGTTGTGTGCACTTGAGCATATCAACTATACTAAACTTTACAAATGGATCTAAACACACTATTTAAACTAGGATACCTAAGTCTTCTTGACGATCTTCCATCTTCAAGATGACTTGCTCCCAAACCTTGATCCACAAAGTGCAAAGGAATGATCTTTAAGTTTTGGCACCGGAATCACCATGGAAAGCTTCTAAACTCCTTGTAGAAGCTAATCACCAACTAATATCTTGCTAATAGATCTGAAACTTAAATTCACAAGAATATTAGTAAACATAACTTCATGAGTTGATCATCATCAAAACTAGAGTGGAAGGCCTTTGGGCCAACACATTAGTTATACACATTTACAAAATAAGCTAAACATAATGATAATGATAAGTAAATCCAAATAAATTAATAAAACTAGAAATACAGTATTATTAGTTAGGGAATATTACATTTTACTCACCTTAATAAAAAATTTCATCCTCGAAATTTCAATAAAGCGAGGAATGAATAGAAGATCAAAGTTAAGGAATAGATATCAAGAAAATTGAGGAATCAAGGGAATGGACTGGTATCGATCATTGATGATGTTTTCTCGCTCCCACATTACCCACTGTGCATCACGAATCCACCACCCTTCCGCTACTCAATTTATCAAGTTAATATATTTTTAAGTTGTAACTCTGATAACTTTTTGTTGGAACTTGTTTTGATGAAGACATTTGTGAAGCAAATTATTTGGAGCTCTAACACAAGCCCATTCAAGAGTTCTTCATGATCAAGACTTCCCAAAGAGAGTTACTAATGATATGTTTTGTAATGGTGAAATAGCATGTGAAAACCCTTAATGCACACCCACATATCATAGTCACTTAGTCGACTTATACTCCTTTCAAGTCGACTAATCCATTGTGTAGTCGACTTAACCAATTCCCTAGTCGACTAACCTTGTGTCCAAATTGATCCCAACTCTCTGTTTGTCCTGTTAGTCGACTTAACAAAAAACCTAATCGACTAATAGACATTTGTAGTCGACTTGACCCTTTCCCCTAGTCGACTAATCCCTGGCCTAGTCGACTTATAAGTTAGTTGTGGTCGACTTGGTTCAGTTTTCCAGAAACTTGTCATTTGAAATTATCTTGACCTAGTCGACTTGATCCTCACTATAGTCGACTATTCTTGGGAAATTTGCCTACCCTAGTCGACTAACCCAAATATGAAGTCGACTTATAGGCAGTTTCTGACTGTTTGACAGTTTCTATTTTCTGGTATTTTCTGCAACGTTTCCCAACGTTTGAACATTCAAATTGCACCTAATAACTACCCTAACTAACCCTAAAGTGCAGCTATAAATATGGTTGTTAATCTTAGGCCAAAATACCAATTAAATTCTTCAGTTTTCAGTCCAAAAATTCTGCCAAACATTCTGGTTTCCTGAAAACTGTTCCCACTTCAAGTTCTTCACCAAAATCCTACTCCTAAGTGAAGATCTTTGAAAGTTCTCCGATACTAGCCCTTATCCACGATCACATACTGTACCAAGGCTTATAGGAAAGGTTGTAATCACTCAAAGAAATCATTGTACAAGAGCGTCTTCTTGGTGTAGAAGAGAGGTTGTACAAGGTGGTGTTTGTTCTCTTGATTGTAAGAGAAGTTGTACACATTTAGCAAAGGGGATTTGTCAAGTGGTGTGCAAGGTGTTGATTTTGGGTGTACAAAGTCAAGGATAAAGGAAAATCTCAAGCGGGAGGCTTGGGGACTGGATGTAGGTCACGAGGACCGAACCAGGATAAATCTCTAGTGTTTGCGTTTGCCTAACTTTTTTGAGATTTAATTTCCTTTTATTGCAAGTTCTTTATTTATTTAACTTTAATCCTTCTTTGTTTAGTATATGGTTGACTGTGTATTTTAGGTCCACAAGTGGCATTATCTCAGGACCAACAATTGGTATCAGAGCCCGAACCGGCATACAAGTCCTGCATACCTAGTCAACAACAAGCAAGGATGGCAATGGAGTTCCCTTCGTCACAATTCAAAGAAGGACATTCTACACAACGTCCACCGCTATTTGACGGATCCAACTACAACAATTGAAAGTGTAGAATAAAGATCTACTTGCAATCGCTCAACTACGAACTTTGGAACATCGTAGAAGCACCGTACACCAAACCGCCTACCCACTACAACGCTTGGAGTGATGATCAAAAGAGGAATGCGAACTTTGACGCCAAAGCGATGAATGCTCTATTCTATACCTTAACCAAAGAAGAGTTCAACCGTGTGTCAACAGCCACTTCTGCAAATCAAATCTGACATACTCTTCAGGTAACACACGAAGGCACAAATAAAATTAAAGAATCTAAGATTTCTGTTCTTGTCCACAGGTTTGAATTATTCAAAATGGAGGAGAATGAAACCATATCAGAAATGGTTACAAGATTCACCGACATTACCAATTCCTTAGCATCCCTTGGAAAGGAATACACCCAAGTAGAAAAAGTTCGCAAGATCCTTCGTGCACTCACATCAGATTGGGAGAAGAAGACAACCACAATTGAAGAAGCGAATGATCTCTCAACTATGTCGTTAGAAAACCTTATTGGTAATCTAATGGCATATGAAGTGCAACTTGAAGAAAGAAAGAAGGATGAACAACAACCTCGCTCAAAGAAGAAAGAACTTGCCTTCCATGCATCCTCAGACACGGACGATTCAGATGACGATGAAGAGGAGATGGCAATGCTTTCAAGGAAATTCAGAAGATTTTAAAGCAAGGTAAATTTAAATGCTTTAATTGCAATAAAACAGGTCATATGAAGAAGGATTGCTCATTGCTCAAAAATAAAGGTAATTCAAGAGCAAAAAATTCAGAAAGAAGAAAGACTACCAAGTATCATGGGAAAACAGTGATTCCTCTTCCTCTGACGAAGAAGAAACCACTGAACATGCCAACATCTGTTACATGGCGCTAGAAGAAGATGAGGTATCATATACTTAACTTTTAGATGCATTCCATGAATTGTTCAATGATCTAAAGAATGAAATAATGAAAAATAAAGTTTTATTAAAGGAAAATAAAAAACTTTAAAAGCAAATTCATGTTATGATTTACAAGTTTCTTCTATAAATTCTCAAAAAGATGACTTTGAAAAAGTTATATCATCATTGAAAAAGGATAATGAGAAATTTATAAAAGAAAATATGTTGCTTAAAAAAAAACTGTGTCTTTAAATGAAAGAATTTCTGTATTAGATAAAGACATATCAGTTTTCAAAATGAAATATGAAGAGATTTTGAAAAATGTGACTAAGTTCAATCAAGGAAAAGAAAAATTAAATGATTTGTTATCATATCAAAAATTGTCACATAATCATTATGGTATTGGATATTTTGAAAAATCTTCATATGATAGTAATCCATATAATTCTTTTGTGAAAAGAAAGTCTAATAATATTTCAAAAAGAATTAAGGATAAGTTTATATGGATTCCTAAAAACTTAAGCATTTCTGACAAAAATACCTATATTGCATCATACATTCATGATATATGTCATTCATGTAATTATGTGTATACTAACAGGTGGAAACCAAATTCAAATTGGGTTTGGTCTCCTAAAGGTTAATGCTTTACTCTTATTATTGGTACCATCTAACGTTTATCTTTCAGGTACCATATAAGAAGTTGATGAGAACAATACTTTATATATATATTATGATATATTTGTTGCAGGTAGAGAACATAAGTGTTTCTATATCTGTTATAATCCATTTTCTGCAGGGGGAGAAAATATAACTTATTTTCTGCAGGGGGAACATTGTGCACACAAGTCATTATCAAAAAGGGAGAGAATGTTGGAACTTGTTTTGATGAAGACATTTGTGAATCAAATCATTTGGAGCTCTAACACAAGCCCATTCAATAGTTCTTCATGATCAAGACTTCCCAAAGAGAGCTGCTAATGATATGTTTTGTAATGGTGAAATAGCATGTGAAAAGCCTTGATGCACACACACATATCATAGTCACTTAGTCGACTTATACTCCTTTCAAGTCGACTAATCCATTGTGTAGTTGACTTAACCAATTCCCTAGTCGACTAACCTTGTGTCCAAATTGATCCCAACTCTCTGTTTGTCCTGTTAGTCGACTTAACAGAAAACCTAGTCGACTAATAGACATTTGTAGTTGACTTGACCCTTTCCCTTAGTCGACTAATCCCTGGCCTAGTCGACTTATAAGTTAGTTGTGGTCGACTTGGTTCAGTTTTCCAGAAACTTGTCATTTGAAATTATCTTGACCTAGTCAACTTGGTCCTCACTATAGTCGACTATTCTTGGAAAATTTGCCTACCCTAGTCGACTAACCCAAATATCAAGTCGACTATAGGCAGTTTCTGACTGTTTGACAGTTTCTGTTTTCTGGTATTTTCTGCAACGTTTCCCAACGTTTAAACATTAAAATTGCACCTAATAACTACCCTAACTAACCCTAGAGTGCAGCTATAAATAGGGTTGTTAATCTTAGGCCAAAATACCAATTAAAATCTTCAGTTTTCAGCCCAAAAATTCTGCCAAACATTCTGGTTTCCTAAAAACTGTTCCCACTTCAAGTTCTTCACCAAAATCCTACTCCTAAGTGAAGATCTCTGAAAGTTCTCCTATACTAGCCCTTGTCCACGATCACATACTATACCAAGGCTTATAGGAAAGGTTGTAATCACTCAAAGAAATCATTGTACAAGAGCGTCTTCTTGGTGTAGAAGAGAGGTTGTACAAGGTGGTGTTTGTTCTCTTAGTTGTAAGAGAAGTTGTACACATTTGGCAAAGGGGATTTGTCAAGTGGTATGCAAGGTGTTGATTTTGGGTGTACAAAGTCAAGGATAAAGAAAA